>WHYT01015532.1:31934-65500 GCA_009806455.1 Tetrax tetrax | reverse complement strand
AAGCGAAGCCCGGGGAGATGGAGAGAAGGATCGGGACATTTACCTCTGCTTCTCTGCCCATTGCCGCGCTCCGGGGTGCAGCGAGCGGGGGGCGGATGGAGGGATGGCGAGTGGGATGCAGGGAGGGATGGAGGGATGAAGGCAGCCGCGTCACTCCTGGGCTCCCCCTGACTCCTAATTAATACAAGCAGGATAACAGTGCCAAACCTTCTCCAAAGGTTAGCGGCTCTCGGGGGGGCGTTTGAGCTGCGAATCATTTCGGGTGAAGTTAAAAGTAAAGAGGAAGCCCGCAAACGAGCCGCAGCCCCCGCCCCCATCCGCCCAGGGGGCTCTGGTGCTGGCTGCTTGCTCTGCAGCCGCTCCCCAGGGAGGGCTGAGGGTCTCGACCGCCCCCCTTTGCCCCCTTCCCCGGGCAGCCCTGGGGAGGTGCAGCCCTGCTCCTGTCGGGAACAGATCGCCCAGACCCGTCCCGCCCCCCCATCCTCCCCAGGCACCGATAGATCCAGCCTTATCTCCACAGAGCAAGCTCAGGGGGGCTGAGGGAAAAGAGCTATTCAAGCTCAAAAATCATTTAAGGAAAGCAGGAAAGGCCAACTTTGGTGAGTTGCCTTTCTACAGCCCTCACCACCAGCCCAGGGCGGCACAGTTAGATGAAGGTGCGATTATTTGGGAGCAGGACGAGCATCACTCCTACTTCACTGCTCAGCCAGGCTCCCACACCCCAAAGGATTTGGTGGGCTGTGAACCACCTCAACCACACTGTGCTACAAACCATCTCCACACGAAAAGGGGACTTGCCATTTCTGCGTGCTCAGCTTCACCCTCCTCCGTAATACTCACGAAATGTGTGGGTGTCCGAACGCAGGCGTGTGACCCTCTGATTGCTGCTCAGCCTCCTTGCCTACCTTGCTTACCCCAGTATCTCCCCACACCCTTAAAATCCGCTGCTGAGCGTTGTCAGCAGAGCCATCAGCTGCAGAGACAAGACGACCAGGGGGGCATCTTGTGCTCAACCAGCTGAGAAGCTTCCTCAGGCACGTCTGCCCAAGGACCTGCCTGCCCAGAGCAGACCTACAACCGGCTCTTGGAGAAGCAGCCACCCTCCCGAGATGTACGTGTGTACCTAGAGATGTGATCGCAGGAGTCAGAAGCGGTCCACCTTGCCCCCAGCCGTTGCTAAAAGTCACCTCCTGGGTTTGTCGACCAGGCCGTACCGTCCCCGCAGAGCCGGAGAGGCGCAAGCTCGTCCTTTGCTCTCCGCCACGAGTGGCTGCGCAGCGGTGAGCTTCATCCCAGCTCTGCCTCCCCGTCCCCCCTCCGGCACCGCGCAGGGGGGACTCTGACAGGATAATAAAGAGCTGCACAATATACTATAAAAAGGCAATTAGAGAAAGCGCTGGATTGGGACCAGCTCCCGTGACCTAGTTAATAGCTCCGGGAATTTCAGAGGGGTAGGGAAGGAAACGGCATCGGTGTCAGCACGCGGTGCAGGACGAGGGGGTGTTGAAGGGCTGCAGTCTGCAGCACCCACCCCTGGAAACACCCCAAAAAAGCAACCCCAGCATAGTGTACCGAACATGTCCTGCCCATGTTCAGCATTTGCCATCAGCGATCAGGACGCAAAGTGACAACGCTGGACGCAGAACCGGTTCTGGAGCAGGCTGCTCTTTGGTTTGTGCTCCGGATCTCGAGGCTGAATTTATGCAGAGTGTGGTGTTTGAAACAAAGACAGTTGTAGTCAGACTGACCGATTCTTTGCAGTAAGGTAATCATTGCACAGTAAAATCCAAAAGCAAAATCTCCAGGAGAAAGCCCGCGATGGATGTCCCCTCTTTATTTAATTTTTTTCCCTGAACATAAAATGGCTGCCTAAATTGTAGAGACATAAAACAAAGACAGAGCATGTAAAGGGCTGGGAATATCACAGTTTCAGACTAACGTGGGTTGCAATGAGAAAATTTTCCTGAAGAATACATGAAAACTAAATGAAGACTTCTCTATTTAACCTCACTATTCCTAAAACAGACGACTTCTGATCTGGACTTTGGGAGACAGTTTGTACATGAATTTTTATGATTTTAATTTCCCAGAAGGGAAAAGCCCTGATCAACTGTTATCACCTACAAACTAAAAATTCATTTGTAATTTGACCCTGATATGTTCTCAAAGGTACTTCCAGTAAGTTGAATTAAATTTAACTCATGGTTTGTCTTTACTGTTGACAGAAAAATTAAGTGATAGCTGTTGGTTACTTGTGATGCTGAATTCCCAGCTCACTACACAAGTAGTATTGTTCCCAGGAGCTTAACCAGCGTTTTCATTGACTTCATATATAAAGCTCCATCACTGTCAAATTAGGTATTTATACATGTACATGCTCTTGTATTTCACAGGAAATTATTATGGGCTAGGAGAGGAATGTGCACAATTCATACATGCCAAGCATTTTAAGGTCAACTTGCAAATAAAAATCCCTTCTCTCCAGCTACAGTTGTAGAGTCTAAATGCTGTTTTTCAAAATTATGTTATCATGCTCCTCAGTCCTAGATTGGCTGTTTTCCTCCAACATAAAGCTATTTTTTGGGTTTGGGGATTTTTTTCTTTGTGATTTTCAACAAAATTGGGGCCAACTTGCAATGAGAGCGCAAGCTGCAGAGAGCTGAGCATTACCTGCAGCTGCAGGCTACCCGGTGGTGATGGCACGGGCAGCATCCCTGCCTGTCTCACCCAGCCCAGCCCGGCGTATTCCCGGGCAGCGCAGGAACAAGGAGCCTGTCTGGAAAGGCGCGTGTTCGGCCGCTCAGCCCAGTCAAGGGGCAAACACTTTCCATGTCCCTTGCTGGCTCTGCTGACCCCAGCCCCACTCCCTGCGGAGTGCTCTGCTCCTTGCACAGCAGCCTCCGGACCCAGCAACTGCTGCCTGCATCCAGCCCACCTCCTCCTGGTCCCATACCTGGTCGTATCCTGGCTGCTAAATGATGCTTCAAAGCAGGGAACAAAAGCTGCTGTAACGAACGGTAACTGGTCTGCACAGGAAATTTCTCCCTACACAGCCTGTGGTCTGATGATGCCCTAGTACTGGAGTTTTTATATCATCTATACTTTTTCCTTGTGTTTTTTTCTCATTTTTTAATTTTCTTTTTAATGGGAGCAGGCTGTGAGGAAGGGCCTCTCAGAGCAGAGGGATGGTATTGGCAGCCAGCTCACCTTTGGGTTGTTTCTTGTCAGGAGGGCTCAGCCTCAGCCAGTGCCATCCCCCATCTGTCTGTTTTCCTTCCCCAGTTTGTCTCCATTTCTGAAAAAGACAAAATCCAAGACAAGCACATTGGGAAAACCACCCCCACTTTGGGATATTCATGGAAATTCAGTCACAGCTGGCAAGGAAAGGCAACAGGCACAGGCTTGTGTCTTCACTGAACAGGACTGCTCAATATTTTGGAGCGACGCAGGCAGGGTATGCCTAAGCCAGGGACTGGTGCTAGCAGCAAAATTGCAGTTGGTCCTCTGAACCCAGCTTCTCTGTGCAGCCTCACATGTGGAGGCTGCTGTTTCCAGAGGCAGGATTGGGACACGCAGCCTCTGCACTTTGGTATCGGCAATTACCTTGGGGTTTTTTTTGCCAGAGGCCAAAAACAAAAGCCGTGTAAAGGACAGAGTCAAAATCTGAGCTGAGAAAAACACTGCGTGAGGCTGTTACCATGTCAGAAGTAAAATGAAAGGGCAAAGCGAAGTATATCATTGCTCGATCTGAAGGGAAAAGCAGCTCAGCCCACAGCAACACATCCAGTGCTGCTGAGTCTGCTGCTGGAGAGGATGAGGAAGAAAACCTCACTTTGGTGAGGTGTTTGTGAGTCGTCTGCATGGCCACCGCTATCTGCTGAGATATGGTGCTTGTGGGCAACAACTGGATGCTGTGCTCCAGTCGGCTTCCTTTGCTCTGCAGTGTGGGCAGAGTCCTGCTCTTAAAGGAAAAAAAAAAAAAAGACAAAGCAAAAAAAAAAGAACCCCATCATCTTTTTTTGCAGAGAGGCTCCACACACGGTGTTCTCCATCCCACACAAACCAGTCCGAGCACTGCAAAGCACAGTGCTGGGAAAACTCGCTACAGCCAGGGAGAGCGAGAACACTGGGTTTTCTGCAGCCAAAAAGTCACTCAGCGTGGGGCAGAGCCAGCCCTCCTGGGACTAACAGAGGGAAAATGCCAGGAAATGCAGTTTACCTATGTCTAACGCAAGCAATAGAGAGCCTGCTTATTTCTCACACGGCTCAAAGAGAGCCACTCATCTCCGTGTCGTCATCTGCTGTTGCACCCTGCCTCTGCCAGGCGCCTGATCCTCGATGCACCGGAGCAGCGGATCCTCTCACGCCGCCGACAGCTCCTGCATGCAGCTCCCATCACGGGGACAGCACGTGTTAATTACAGTCTAAATGTAGTATTTCTATACAGTTTATCAACCACCCTGACCTGGAAAGCTTTCCTGTCAGCACTTCGGATTAGGAAAACTGGGACGTGGTTGTAGTTATTGTCCTCATGAAGAGGCGAGCAGCGAGCCCTGCTGCAGGAGCAGCTCCCTGAGCAGGGGCACAAAAAGAGTCCAGCCAGCCCCAGAGGGGTCTCGGCACCCACCTCATGCAGGGAAGACCAGATCATGGCAGAGCAACTTTTCTTCTTTTGTCTCATGTAACATACAGAGAGAAAACAGATTAAAATTTTGAAGATTGGCACCTTCCCCCCCACCATAGAAAGAACACCGTATATGCATATATACATAAATCACAGAATCACAGGATGGTTTGGGTGGGAAGGGACCTTCAAAGCCCACCCAGTCCAACCCCTGTGCCAGGAGCAGGGACATCTCCAACCAGATCAGGTTGCTCAAGGCCCCATCCAACCTGGCCTGGAATGTTTCCAGGGATGGGGCATCCACCACCTCCCTGGGCAACATGGGCCAGTGTTCCAGCACCCTCAGTAAAAATTTTTTCCTAATATCTAATCTGAATCTACCTCCTATTTTAAAACCATTACCCCTCGTCCTGTCACAACAGGCCCTGCTGAAGAATTTCTCCCCATCATCCCCAAATAGGTGTACATATGCATACATGTACTCACAGATCATAGAGTTTGGGTTGGACCTCCTTGCACCATCAAAACCGGGCAAAAATCCTCCTCTTTCTCATTTAGAGGAATCAAGAGCTCTCACCCGGGTGATGCTAGATTCCACCTCCCTCACCCCCATCCCGTGCTTGCTCTGCCCAGAGGTGTTTTCAGGGCCACCACCCCAGCAGTGCCCTGGCCTTTCCGGAGGGAAGGCTGCGTCGTGCTCCCGGCACTGCTGTGTGGGTGGGAAACACCATCGTTCTGCCTTTCAGACACAGTAAATGGAGCCAGGAAGAGACAGGTACAACAGGTACGTACATATCTAACTCCCACATCATCCCCTGGAGAAAAGTGCGGTTAACCACTTCATTGCATTTTGGCCTAAATTACTGGAATAACTAGATTTTTTTTTTTTTTCCCGACACCAGACATCACACTAATAATGTCTGAATGCCAAGTCTGTGCCTTTGTCACAGGAGCATCCCCTTTATGCTTCAGCCGTTGGCTCTGATTCTGTTTTATATGCTATGCTCTTCCAGCCTGAAAAACCTTTAAAAAAAAAAAATTCTGATTTTTTGCATTTTCTTTTTATGACGTTGACCCTATTTTAGCCTTAAAATCCCACCACAGCAAACAGCCATGAAACTTTAGGGGTGAAAGGGGCCCGGGTTCACTCTCAGAGCATGTTTTAGAGGACCATAGGGTTGATCACCCTGAATTCGTTTGAATGCTGCCAGTGCTCAGGTGACCAAACTGGTTTGATTGGTTTCCTTGGAACGGTCCCTGGAGAAGGAAACAATTCACCAGCCCCTTTGAGTCCTCAGTTCCGCTGGCAACCCCGAAGGGAAGGAAGGGTAGGAATTCATGGATTCTTCCATCTCTTTGAGGTCTTAAATGAGGTCTCCATCACAAAACAGAACGAAGGGCAGAAATCCCCAAGTACTAAAGACCCAAAGCCGTAAGACCCAAACCCAGAGCTTTGACTTACCAGTGAGCACCGCTGTGGTCTAACCAAACCAACCCACCTGAGAACCACATCTCACTGGCTTGGGTGTTGTGCTGGGCTAGCATGGAAACCTTTTCAGGTAAATGCTTAAATTAAAGCTCCCTTTGATTTGATCCAAACTGTTAATTGTCCCGTCAAAAAATGTCCACCACGACTCCGGGTACCGCTCCTGCTCTGCACAGGGATGAAGGATCTTCAGCAAACATAGGAACCGATCTTTCAGCCACTTTAATAACTTTTTGTCCATTTGTACCCCAGTTTAGACCTCCATAAATGCATACCAGAATATTAATTCCAGAGGAGACTTTTAAGCATGTTCAAAGCCTTTAAATTTTGAAGAGAAGACAGCAGCCCATAAACTCAAGATATTCCTGTTAAACAGACGGTTCTCACAGTAAACCTTTTGGTGTCATAACACTATCTTCTTTTAATAGAAAAGTACTTCTTCAGCAATTTAGTTAATTTGATTTATGAAAAAAAGAAATTTGGAGAGTGTAAAACCTCAGGAAACGAACAGCAGGGAAGGTAGGTCTGTGATTACCTCCCCCTGCACACATGTAAACTGTGGCTGAGATAAAATAATAATGAGACTTCAACTTACCACTTCTCCAGGGAGCGCGTCCGAAAGCAGAGGGAAAGACTGCAAGCCTGGGAAAGGAGAGGTCTGTGCGGTCTGAGAGCAGGACTGTGATTCAGAAATGCTTTTCCAATACTTAACCGCCTAATCTTAGGATTAGTTTATTAATTAAACATCTTTTGGTGATTGCATGGAGTAGAAGATCCTCATAACTTGTTTCTCAAGACTTACAGGTCTCATTACACTTAGAGCTGAGCATGGCACCCGCTCAACCTCTTTGGGAGGAGCTGACATCCCTCTTGCAGTGTCAGAGGTCTGTGGCTGATAAAGCTGGAGGCTTTGTTTTGCCAAAAGACTCCTCCATGCAGTAGGAAGCTCCAGTGGGGAAGAGGCCACCTGGGATCCCAGACTCTACCAGCTTGTGCAGGAAACCAGAGGTTAAACTTCCTTGTGCCCATTTCAGTCACTGAAGCCACTCTGGATAAACCATTTGAGCCCAGTTCAGCTCACATCCCTGCTGGTAATGGGACAGAAGTGCCCAGAGGTGAAGTTAAACCAGAGGGTCTCGCTTTCCATGGCCTGTCTAGGTTCAACTCTTTCTACAAACCAGGATGCCTCCCCGGTCATCTGACACCAGATTTCCCTCTGATATTCCTTCTAACACCTCGTTGGCTGCCATCCCAACAGACCCTCCGCAGGGATCTGCCTGCCTCACCCACCAGCCATGTTGGAGTTCACACTCCTCCCTTCATCTGTCACCTCTTTTCTGGCCCAGGAAGGTTTGTTCATGACTTTTCCATTAACCTTCGCCATAGAAAGCCACCTGAAAGAACAGTAAAGTGGTCACCTTTGGAACCAGCTCTCAGAGTAATGAAACAGAGGTCTGGGCACCAGCTGCTACGTGGCATTTCTCTGGGACAACGTGAGAGGTTATGGCATCCAAAAAGCGACCATCAATGAAAGAAATTTCTCAGTTCCAAAGCAGAGAGGAGTTCAGAGCAGATAACCCCACTTCCCAGGAGCTCAGCTGGTGCCCAGCAAGGACACAAGGTCTGCAGAACCATTGCCAGGGCTGGAAGCAGGGAAATAAGTCAATAATGATGGAATCAGTGGCATCTTACTTTTTTTTTAATGAACCTGTAGGACAAGGATTTCCCCCCAGTGCCCATCCTCTCCTCTTTTTCCCAGAGCTCATCTTTCACTTTGTCACGCCGTTCCCAGCTGGCCAGCCGCAGCCTGCCTCACTCCCTTTTCCATTACACACTCGGCTGAGCCGAGGATGAAAGGGCCCCTGGATTCCAGTGAGGAGGTAATTAATTGACTTTCTGCTCTCGTTGCTATGCGGCAAAGGTGGAAGCCGCAGCAGCTACAGTTCATTTTTAATCCTGGAAGATTAGTCACAAATAGCATCATTACCGAGATGATCAGCTGCCCAAAATAAAGACAGTGGCTCGATGAAGGGGTGCTGTCAGCATGAGAAGGGTTGTGATGAAGAGGCCGGGAGCTGTGAGTAACGCACACCCCTTTAGCCCAGCAGCCAGGTACCAGCATGCGCAGCTCCTCTCCTGGGTAGTCTTTCTCCTTTTCGTCTTAAACCTGTGGTATCCTGAAGGTTGGGCAGAGAGCAGAGCCACCACCGCTTTGGTGGCAGGTGTCACTCCCCAGTCATGCACTCCAGGGAAGAGTGAAAGGAAAAAGGAAAAGGAAAAATTAAAATAAAAAAAGGAAAAGGAAAAATTAAAAAAAAGGAAAAATTTAAAAAAAAAAAGGAAAAGAAAAAATAAAAAAAAAATAAAAACCCCGCAACTTTTCAGAGCTGTAGGTGAAGCGGCTGGTTCTGCACCGTGCCCAGCTCAGGTGGGCACCTTCCCCCCATGTGACCGCAGTGCCCTGCCCTTGGATGCACAGACATCGCCAGGATCAGCTTCTCAATGCCGTGGAATGGTGAACTCTACTAAAATTTGTTAATTGCTTTTCAGCTCAAATTGCTGAAAACCATTCTGTAGCAGAGACAGGTGCAGAAAATTACTCATACGCTGAAAATACATTAAATTATTATTAAATTTCAGCTCTAGACTCATACCGGAAATGTATTTTTCTCTCTTCAGCAGCAATGAGCAACTGTGCAAAAATAAACACCTTTTGCTGCTGGAGGAAAACCCGCTAACCCAGGGAATGCTGTCATTCTAAGCTTTGTGAAGTTTATAGCAAATCCAAGTAAGCGCAATTGTTTTACTAGTCGTGCAAAAGAGCTTCGTATCCTTCAGGAGCTGCGTATGCACCTGGTGATTTTCAACTGCGCCGCTCGTCTCTATCTGCTGAGTCACCATTTAAGCACTTCCTCAGTAACGGGGTTCCAGTAAAGCATTGGATTAGGAAGGGGCAGGGGACTTGGGGGGACCCCGGTATCGCACAGCTCCCCAAAACTGCTCCCGACGGGGCCTTCAGCCCAGGCCGCAGCCGGAGCCAAGTGGGGAGACGGTGGGTTCCTGCACCCAGACCTTATCCTCCAAATCCAAGGAGGTTATTTGGGCACATTCATCCCAACAGGGCTTCTCACTGTGCTGGAATTTGGGGAACTCATCAGCTGCTTCTCTGCAGCCCCCTCCAGCTTTCGACGATTCCTCGCTTCCCCCCGGGGCCTGCCGCGCTATTTGCCCGAGAAGGTCAGCAGCAGAGCAAATATTTGCAATTCCTGCATCTCCTTCAGGGCTTTATAAGAACTGAAGTTTTATTTTGTGATCAAAATCTGTATCTCTCTTTTTTTTTCCCCTTCTGTTTCCTTGCCATTCTGGGACCGTTTCCTTGGATTTTCTGTTAGTACCAATGCCATTTTGCTGGCACACACACAAAACCCTGCCAGGCTCTGAATCGCTGTCTTAGCAATAGCAGAGAAAAGCACTGTTTTGACCTAATATTTCCAGATGTCAGCATCAGCCTAAAGTCTGAGCCCTACACACAGCTTTTGTGGCCTGAAATAAACACAAACATGCTTAACCAAACAGAATTTACGTAGATGTCCCATGGTGCATGAGTACAAGCCAAGACAACGGCAACGTTAGACTAGATGGGGTGAGGAGTATCAGGTCAGGTCAGCCCTAAGAAGTCATCACGCTGTGGGCAGACGATGACAGTAAGGGGGTTGCTGTGGCACAGAAGTCACCACGCGTCGCCCACATCTCAGCAGTCGCTGTGCAGTTATCCCTAACCTCTTCCTGCTGCACAACAAAACTTGTTGGCTTCAAACATCACCACTGGAGACACCATAGTTCAAAAGCACCTGCAGATGCCTTCAAGCCACTCCATACAACTCTCTGCAGAGTCATCCCGACACGAGGCCCCCCCCCCCCCCGCCCCCCCCAACTGCAGAACAGCTTTTTCTACTCGTATACCTTGGGCCATCACCGAATTTACAACGGCTGTAAAAGCGAGAGGCTCGCTTCCCTGCCAGCGTGCCCAGGGCAGTCGTCTCACTTGGCTGAGATGGCAACTGCTCTCCTCTGTGGACCTGAGCGCAGGCATCACGTGCAGGGAGCTGTGGAGGGGTCTCAGCTGCAGCAATACCGGGAAGAAAAGCACACGGTGAAAGGTGTCAGTTTATAGCACACAGCTGGGTCGAGGGAGAGATTCATTTTCACCTTTCTGAAATCATTGCAAATCCTAAAAGTAATTGCTTTCACTGTTCTTTGAGCATTGTGAACTGCCTTCTTCACCCCTGTGTGGTGTTTACTCTGAAGCTTAATGAAGGTGACCTGTACATCCACGTTACCTGCAAACAGCTGTTTCTCTGTGATCCTCACAAACCACGTGGCTGTATAATCAGCGTTACTGCAGCAGGAAAGCGTGCAGCCAGCAACGGCATCCCAGGAAGCTACTGTCAGATGTTCCCAACCCCATCACCGTGTCTAAGGGATTTCTTCTTGCATCATCAACAGCATTAACACACTTACCTGCATCACAGCCGTGCTTCCCCCTTCTCCCCAGCAGCCTGCTGCCAGAAACTGCAATACGGCTCTGAAGTGCTCTGTGGAGCGATGCTGGAAAAAAAATTCAAAGCTAAAAGCGTGTTTTATTGTCTGAACATTTAACACCTCACACAGGTTTCATCAGCTTTGGATTTACAACCCCCTGTATGTTTCCCATGCTGGAACAAGCGTGCTGTGAGTTCTGGTTTGCATCCAGCTGCACGTCCCAAGCGCTTCCCTGTGCCACAATGAGAGTGGGGAGCTGCTGTCTTACACCTCTGATGTGTGATTTACATCAACAGAAATAAATGCCTGAGGTTGTAGAGAGGAGTTTCTGAATAGGTGCACATCCTTCAGCAGTGTGCTGCATCTTGAAAGAAGGAATTTTATTGCCTGAGCTGTAATAAAATTAATTGTCTTTTAAAACCCAGAGGTGACGAAATGTCCAGGTGTGCCCTATGTAGATGTAACTGCTTTATGTACGAATACGGTGGCTAGAGGAGATTATTTTTTTTTTAACCCTCATGGAGTTACAGCAGGGTGTAATTTGGTCCATTTGTCCTACGCCCTTAGATTCTCCCCAGGGCACTTTTGTGTAGGTTACTGGGCAGATATTGGTGGTACAGCCACCCACCAGCATCCACCCATGCTTACTCAGTAGCCGTTTTGCTCAGGGGGCCGATAACGGAGGAGCAGCCCGCTCCCACTCACTCCTTTCCAAACGCTTGAGCCGAGCTGATCCAGAGCAACGAGGCCTGAACGTTTTGTTATGTCGCTGATACGCCGCACGGGTATTGCTGTGACAGACGGCCAACTGCTCGGCGCGCACAGACCGAGGGGCTGTGATGATGTAGATAGGATGCCCGGAGCAGCAGCAAGCACTGGGGAATTATTCCTTGCCTTATCTCCTCCGTTCAGAGTACGTCACTGTTTCTGCCATTCCCCAACCTGGCAGATCCCAGAAGGACACATCTGCCAGCACCAGCACCACTCACCTGATAAGGGAAGCTCCATCACAGATGTTTGTACAGATGTTTTCCATCCATATTTTGCATAGCCACCACTCTCATTCTGCGTTTCTCATATCTACAGAGATTTGGAAGAAAGCACATGCGACTACTTCAGATTAAAATGCATATACGGGTTGTGGGTGTCACAGCATCCACAGCGGGGACCAGACCTGGACGATATTTTCATGTTACAGGGTAACAGGCAAGTTTATGCTGAGCGCCATTATGTTTGGTGGGAGACAATATGATAAAAATTGTCTGCACAAAAAGGTATGGTGTGCTTTTCCCTCTCCGCTCCCCCTTTCCCTTTTTTTAACAGCAGAGATGAGATTTAGAGCAGGCATTTTGCGATTCCCCACACAGAGCAGCCTGTCCCCAAGTGCACTGTTGTCCCTGTCCTGCAGCACCCACCCAGTCTGAGCTGGAGCCTCTGGTTTCCTCCTGCAGTCAGATTACACTGCGAATAAAATCAGAGCGTTTTGAGGTACTGCAACTCTTCCCCTGCATGCTCCCATGGCCACGGTGATCTCCGTCACCGCTGACTCAGACATCAAAACCAAAACCACTACCCAGTGTAGATGTCCTTCTTGCACCAGTCAGCATCTCTATTTCGAAGAGTCCCTGTTTTGCACTTCACTACAGAATATCCAGGAAAAAAAAAAAGGGTCAGTCTGGGATATCTCCTCATCTGGAAAAGAGAGACTAGCACACCACGTAATAGTGGGATATTTTCTGCCTTTCAAAACTTTCCTCTTTGTTGGAAATAGATCAGTGTCTAGACATCAAATTAGGAAAGGAAAGGTTCTGGACAAACAAGATGTGCCTATTTACTTATTCATAGATAAGAAAAAACCCATATTCATTCACTTTAAAATAAAATTTGGCAAAACACCCTACATTTTTTCTATGTCTCAGCATGCCTATTCAAGAAATGGGAATGCTAAGCCCTATTTTATTTACAGATTTTGGGGAAGGATCATTTGTTTGTTAAATATTTTGATCTCCATCTTTAAATCACTGTGCCCTCAGCCTTTCTCCCCATGCACCCCACTCTGGGTCCACCGCAAGAGGTGGGAGAATTTCTATTGCGTTCAGGGGGGAGATGGATCAGGCCCATTGAGAATTTCAAACCTTGTTTCTTTTCTGCATTTCGGGCTCGTGTGCTTAAGAATTGGCTTATTTTCCAGCCTGCTAATGTTTTCAATTACGTGAAGCCCAATTCAATATCTCTACCTGACTGGGAGGCAGCAGGAGTTGGCTTTTTGTGTTCCCTGACCTAGAGCTGGCTCCATTTGCTGCCTATCTGACTGACTAGTGAAGCAGAAAACGCACACAATACAGCACAATTAACGACAGCGTCTGAAAAACACACCAGATCCCAGCGGAGAGGGAGAAATTATGCTCTTCCACAGTGACGGAGTTTGTTGATAATGTTTTTCTATTTATAACATTTTAAAGTACGAGGTGGGGGGGAGCTAGGCTTAGTGGAAAATCCAGACTTTTTTTTCTCCCTAAAATTGGCTTAATTTTTTTTTAATTGAAGATGATAATATTAAAATTCACACCAGCTGTGTGGCACTGCAGAGTGCCAAGAGAGGGAGAGGGCTTCTCTGGCCTTTAACAATCTGTCTCTCTTGGCAAATATGGCAAAGCATTTAAATTCACATAGAAAAAAATATTCCTTAAAAAGAATAGTTCAGTGGTGTCTTGCTCCTTTACTGTGCTGATATAGTACTATTAAACGGGATTTTATGGCAAAGATATATACAAAAGACATCATAGTTTGACCCTCTACTTTTTTTCCCCCATCCAAACTAAATCAGAACGACAACGTCACACCTACTTTCATCCTAAACACAGCGTTTGTTGTGCCATGTTGGAGCCAGCCAACTGTTTATCACTATATACCCTAGAAAAATGGCAAACCTGGCACTGCGTTGGTTCTGTCAAGTAACACACGCGCAGCCAAGCCTTGGCCAGCCATGAGAAGAGATGTAACCAACAGCCACCTCCCACACCACTACTTCAGCGATGACTGGGGCTGTGAACATCTCAGTTTGTAGGTAAACACTAACACTGTTAGCAGTCACTAATTTCATTAAGTTCTCTAATGGGACGGGTCTTACGATCCACCTGGTCTTTAGCTGAAAATTGCTCTTGCATACGAGGTGCCTTTGGACACCATGCAAGAACCAGTACGAGAAGCACAAGCTCGTTAATGTGGTGATAACAGAGCAAACAGGACTCAAGGTATCAAAATGAGGCATAACAAGGGGAAAGAGCAGACAGAGCTACCTCAAAACATCGTCTTTGAAAATCAGGAACATGCCAACATCCCTATTTACACCTCCTTTCTCTTTCAGGCTACTTTACATTTTTTGAAGAGCAAATCCTACTTCTGCAGATGTCAGTGGGACACGGACAGTTCCTCATTAATATTATTTTCAAATACTAGCTGCCCCATTTAAATATTCAATCTAGACTTTTACTTAATTTTATCTCCTCCCTCTGGAAAGCTGCCACTTGCCCTGTACTCTGCCACGGCAAGGGATTCCTTAGCAGGGCCATCCCCTTCTTTGATGTCCTCATCCACCACCTGTGACACCTTACCACTGCATGCAACGTTTGGAGGTGACACAGGTGAGATAGGACCTCATGGGTTGCAATAGCATCTAACCTCTACTGGCAGTAGCTCCTGTGTAGCGGCAGGATCGAGGTAAGGAAGCTGAAAAACCTCCCGCAGCATCTTCATCAGTTATCCCAAGGGACAACAATGCACTCACCAGATCTACGGCATCCATGGTACTTTTTAAAACAGAAATTATTTAAAAAAGGAAAAAACAAAGCTCCACCACATCTAAGTTAGAGCCAAGAGCTCACACAGCATTAGGATTATTAAACAGTAGCTGCGTTGCCTCCCGAGCACACACAGCAACGCACTCCCCGCTGGCTTTCACAAGCAACAGCAAAGCACAGTACGATTTTCTCTCTAAAGGCAGGGGAGTGTGCACAAACCACACCCACAGAACTTGGTGACCATTGCGAAATGGAGCACGTAGGAGTCCAAAAGCATCAGAGTTGAACTACTCCCTGCACCTTTAATTTAGCATCTTTAAACAGATCCAAAATTTGACCTTCCAGCCAGCATGCTTCTTCATGGCTCCTGGTTCACTCCGCACGTGGAAAAGGTAACGCTCCATGAGGGAATCAATAGCAATGTTTTCATTTATTTTCACTGTGTGCCCACAAGCTCCATTCATGGCATAGAGGTGGACAGTATCCTGAACGCACGAGTATCTGTTTCCCCACAGGCCATTTTTCATGGCCAATAGAGCACGCAGGATTTAAGCACCGATAGATACATCCGTGCAACAATTCCATAGGACACAGTGCCATTACTCTCATCTTACCTGTGAAATGCGGTGCTTAATTGTATCGTCAGCTGGAAACACACCAGATCTCATTTTTTTCCAGTGGAGTTTAATGTTCTTCAGCAACCGGTGTGTTCAAAATCCAAACCCTGTTGGCTTTCACTGCAGTCTGGCAGGGCTGTAGCACTGAAAAATCAGGTCTCAGGGTTCTGAAATAGTTGTGAAGTATTACCATCACCCTACACATGCTCTTCAATGAGTAGTTTTTGAAAAATATCCTTCAGCTTACCAACATTTATTTTAATGCAAGTGTCCCTTGCTCGTCCTCTCTGGGGAGTGCACAGCACAAGCGCTCAGCACCATGCCAGGCCGGGGCTGTGACAAGCAGGAATGTTGTTTGTCCCCTTTGAACTTTGCAGCATTTGCATATTTTGGCACAGAATTTCTAATTCTTTCCTCTTTACCAGAGCCATGGAAGCTTGGAGGTTTTGGGGGTTTTTTTGGTTTTTTTTTGTTTTTTATTCAGGTTTTTTTTTAATGCTAATTTAGTAAATAATTATTTATTTTAATAGAAAAAAAAATTAAACATATTTCAGAAATTCCAGTTTCCCTTCAGATCACTCCTGCTTTTCTGCCCTTTCCAGCTGTTTACGAGGGAGACTTCCACCGGGTCCAAGCAGCAAGACAGGGCCTCGAGAGAGCTGGCAAATGGATTCTAAATTGATGCTTAAAAGCCTTATTTTTGCTAAATGGGAGAGGCTAATGAGTTTTAATTCCTTGGAAGGTCAGCTACTTCAGTAAAAAGGGATTTTTCTGTTACTAGCAAGTGACTTGATTTGGAGGCTGGTTTACCTATTTGTGTGCCCTCACGAAAAAACATTTGATTAAGGCTGTGTTTTGTTATCCAATAAATTATATGGAGTACCACTGGAGCAGGCCTCACTTTGTAAACATTCAAAAGGAAGGACAGGTGGAATGGAATAAATAAATTAGGCTGAAAGCCAAAATTTGAACATTCTTACCAGCACCTGGTATATAAACAGTTTTCATGTGTATTAACGTCCAGCTCAGTCAAGATCCTGCTGCAGATTATTCCAACGACCATCACTAGGTAAGGGACCTCCAGAGGAGAAGGCAATGTCAGGGGGACAGGACACAGCCGTTTCCTAATTCTCCCTGACCATTTAGAAGTTGGACAGTCCCGTTCTTTATTGCTTAAAAATGGGAAGCCAGAAAAATTAATCTCCTCACCCACGTTCTGTTAGGCAAAGGGATGAGTGATGCACATGAGAGGAGAGGCTACCAGCTGCTGCTTTTTCCAGGGAGATCTTGTAGCCATTGCAAATTATTTGCTGTTCTGCCCCAAAATAAAAAAGGTGGTACTATTTCTTGGAGGAGTTACGCAGTCTGTTCAGCCATATGCCAGCCAGGATATTTCACTGGTTTCCTCTTCGCAGTCTGGGGACGATCGTTCTCCCCTAACCTCAGTCCCGTCTTTTACAGAAAAGGATCCCAAAGGTGGCAGAAGTTTTCTCAGTTTCAGGAACAGAAAATGCGACGCTTCTGCCTCTTACCACCTTCCTAGGGAGGGAACGTGGAACATCAAGTAAATGGGGAGAAGAGAGGAAAAATCTGCTGGTCTCCTTAATGAACAGCGTATGCTGGAATACGGTGTGGTGGTCTGGACAGTTTTCAGCTGCTGATGGAGCAGAGGAGAGCCAGGAATAGCAGCATGAGCAGGGGGGGCTGAAGCCCTTGACAACATACCAGCAGAAGCAGAAATAAAGGGTAGACTTGAGGGCAGGATGATAACCTGTCCCAGAGCCCATGAACCCTGGGACTGTCCCCCACTAGAACGCCCTCTCTGCCAAATGTGGCCCAAATGTGGTCCACGCAAAGCATCACAGCTCCCTCCCCAACACACTGAGGCTCACTGCCAGCAAGGACGGGATGAGACAAGAAGGTTTTCTTTCTGGTCTCTGCATCCCCAAAGGGGAAAGCTCCAGCAACAGCTGAGCACAGGCAACGGCAAAGCTGGAAGAGACTGACCATGGAGGGACGATGTGACGCACCTCTCCCACCGGCACTCACCGCGTGCCTGCTGCGCTCAGCATCTCACCGCTGTGGTGCTGCCTGCTGAGGACCCTCCTCAAAGGGACAAGAGGGTCTGCTGGGTGCCATCCCCTTCCTTGCATAACTGAGGAGCTGCAGGGGAGAAAACCAAAACTAGTGGCCTCAGGAGTGAGATTTATTGCTTGGTTAATAACATCCTTCCCTTCCCAATGACCCCAGTGAAGAAAGGAAAGGCTGAGTGGCTTTATCTTTATTCAGCACCGTGGTCCTTCTGGGACACTTGGTCGTGATTGCATCATTTACAGTGTCAGACCTGATAAGACGCTGATTGTGTTTCTGCGTTTTGCCGTGGCGGACGACTCCCCCGGCAGCCTGCACGGTTAATGGGAACTGACTGGCTCCCCACGCTTGCCAGCGCGGCTCCCTTTGCCTTCCTGCTGTAGCACATTAACACAACAAATTAACATTGTAATTGCCTTTAACTATTTATCACTGTGGAAAACTGGAAAGAAAGAAAAAAGAAAGAAAGAAAAAAGGAAGATCACAAGCAACCACCCAAGAGATAGCTTAGGAAGGCAAATCTCTGTCTGCACCTCCCTCTATTTCTATTTATAGCCAGCCATTAAGTTATGCTAATAAACAGCCAACTGCAGGGTATGGCAAATCCCTTGCTCAGGCACAGAAAAAGCCCCAGGTTAAATATATTCATCTTACCCAACGCTCAGGACCAGCATGACTGCTGCCAAAACCACAGGGATCCAACAGCAGCTCCAGCGGCTCAGACCTGTTCACACCGCAGAGCCCGTGCCAGAGTATGTACATTAGGAATATATATGGAAACCAAGGACAGGATAAAGAAAACAAGGAAATTCAAACAAAATACCCAGTATCAAGGACTCCGACTTAATTATTTTTGCAAACAACAATTCATTGCAGTTCATAAACTGATTGCTGTGGGAGAACACAGCCCTTTTACCCAAATCGCGGCATAATACCGCCGGTTTCTCCAGAGCAATTGCATCCAGAATAGCATTTGCTGTAACCCTCCCTCGTATACAATCGATCGTTACACCATTTTCACCTATGTGCAGCAGTTCCTAAAGGGGGTTGCATCAAGTCCTCACATAACCTATATATTTAATCAGATTATCCAATTAAATAATACAGCCTTAAACGAAAAGTCTGCTATTCCCTCAAGCATTTCCAGGGAAGCTTTCATTGCTTGTTCTTGTACTTAAAATGTACCAGCAGCACTGTCTTCTGTAGCTATTTTTAGGTATCTAGACATTTGTAAAGCACCCATCATTAATTTCTAGATGCCAATACCTTGTGTTCCTCATCAAATTACAGCAGTCGGAAATATCACATTAATCTGTAGAGTCACAGAGCACACAAAAAATGTTATCTTTTCTGACTGGAAGCAAACACAGGATGAAAAAGTGGTTGTGGATCACAGGGGTTTTGTAGGGAAAGGAGGGGAATCCCACCAGGGTGACATGATTGCTGTGCCCCATGGTGCAGAGAGGTGCGGGAGAGCTTGCGCCCACCTGCGTGATTTGGCACACACCAGCGCTGACTTGGCCGAGGAGCGGCCGCAGAGGCTGGGTGACCTCTGGGATTCCTTACAACTTCGCCAGCAGCCATCAGGATGAGATGCTGTGTGACAGACTGGGTTCTTGGGGAGACCCATCACCACTCATCCCTGGCCGCAGGACCACAGGGAACACTTCTTCCTGCAGGAAACTCCATGAAGGCTGTAACACCCCCGGTTATTTTGCCCCCCCAGTCCCCATCTTGGTAAGACACATTTCCTTACTATTGATTCACAATTTAATCTAATGTCTCCAAACTATTTGTTTCAGCAATGATTGAATAGGTCATGAGGAGAAGGACTGGGAGGTGTCAGAGCACAACAGTTGCCGGAGTGGTGGATGAAGCGACACAGTGGTTCAGCACTGTGGTTAAGTGACCACCAACACCGAGTATTACAATACGGTGTTTTCCCACAGGAAAAAAAACAAGGAAAAGTGGCAAATTCAATCTAGACTGAGCACACCAAGCAGACTACAGCTACCACAGCACCAAGCTCCCTCCGAAAACCAGTCGCAAGGTCCGGGGATGCCAGCACAGCAGCTCCGCTCATGTGCCCTGACGGGAGCCCACCGTGAAGGTCGGACGGTGAGCGCTTGGTGCTCAGGGGTTTCCGCCAGCCCGGCTCTTGTGCAGTGCCCAGACCTGGGCAGATATGGCTGTGCCGGTCAGAGCCCCAAAACACGTCCAGCGTTCAGGCACCATTTGCACCACAACCATTGGAATGGAGTTGGTTGCCTGCATATGCCACTACCAAGTAAAACATATTACTCCCTGGCCACTTTTCTTCATCCCTGATACTAAAAGGCAATGAAAAAAATTAATTTGGTTCATTAAAATGTAATAATAATTCAAATATCTGCTCTATTTCTTTTCTCCTCCCTCCCACCACACAACCCAGTAAAGCAGGTGAGAGATATCACTCCTGCATCAGCTCTCAGGCATTCCCCAGCTTCCTCCAGAGGGCAATTGGATGGAAAAGGGGAATATTTTGCAGCCATTAAAAATTAACTCTATTTTTAACCAGATGCGCTGCCGTTTCAAAAGCTCCCCGGTGGGAAGGGGGCTGGCAGTCTGGGGAAGAGTGAGCAGAGGACGCGGGGGCCGTGGGGATGCCGCGATTGCGGGAGCAGCGGAGATGCTGGCGGCGCAGGGAGGGGTTGGCTCCTGGCCAGCCCGCTCCGCACACTGAAAAATAGCAAAGCTAATAACCTCAATTACAGCCCAGCCTCTCGGGGGGCAGCTGATGATGCCTTTGTTTACCTGCATCTCAATGTGAAAGCAAAGATTGTTTTCTGTCTGCAGGGGCATAAGTTGTACGGACACCGGAGAAATAAGCAGTCCACGTAATGGAAAGAAAGGTCAACTACACTTTCTTCCAAAATTCATCTTGGATGCTGACAGCTTTAGTGTGCCTTAAAAATATTTGGGAGCCCAAAGGAGCAAGAATTTAATTTGGCAACCAGAAGGCACTACGCCACCTGGAAGGTGGCTGTCAATGTTTCAGCCTTGGCTTGGGATGGGCTTTCACCCCTCTCCACTATTCATCATCAAAAATGGATCCTATGGCTTTTTAAAGAAGCTTGGAGCTATTCTGTAATGCTATGATTATAAAAATATTTCTTTAATGAGTATATTAGTCAAACAGGGATGCCCAGAGAGAGAACAGCCATGTCTGTTGAGATAAGGTTCTGTTGAGCCATATCTCAAAGAATATTTGAGACTTAAGCAACATTGTTGGACTACTTGCAATTTTCCTCCTTGGTTACAAATCTCATCCACATTCAGGAAACCTGGAAGGATCAGGTAGAGAAACCACTACCTTCATCATCAAACATGGGACCAGAAAACGGAGCACACAGCATCTGTGCGGGTTCAAGAAAAACACAGCATGTTGTAGACGTGAGGTCTGCCTATAGCACTGTGAAGAAAAATTAACCACAATAGATTTCATAGAAGATGACTGTCACTACAAAATCCTTTGTCACATATGAGCACTGTTCTGCCAATAAAATGAGCAATGCTTTGTTTACGCATGGTTTCCCTCCGCGTGTCACTGGACACAGAGCCCTGCAGGCTCAGCGACTCAGTGGGGCCGGCCAGATGGTCCATATGGATGGTCCCACATTGCAGTCTTAAGGTGGTGGCTTACTGTCCTGAAGCTCCATTTTCTTTTTCTATGACAAGCCATACAAAGGCTTGGCAGGACCAGCAAAGTCTGGGACGTTATTCCGTTGCAGGTTCTCCTTCAATCCATCAGCATACCCAAGCAGACCTGCCATCTACAGTGTTTGCAGCAAAATGCCTCCCAGTTGCATTTGTATAAATTTCATTGTGGGTGAACTCATGCAATGGGAGTTAAATTTTCTCAACTCCCTCATGAAGCAGAGGCAACCAGCCAGCTCCCATAGCCATGTCATGAGTCAGCTCTGTGCCCTGTATACACACGAGACACACACGTCTTGGTCATCTGCAGTACCATAAATCTGAAGAGATATCTAATAATTCCCAGTTCCCACTCACCAAATACTAGATGCAGAGAGACAAACTGCTTCTTCCTGGTACAAGTCAGTAAAAGTATACAATACCACACCATTTTTGGCAACCCGAAGTCGGATGGGTTGTGGATAACTCGCTAACAGGGTGTGTTAGATCAAGTTTACGCAGATTTATTAAAATCCACCACCCCTCCCAGCAGACAAGGACAGTGAGGTTATGCTGTCAATACGTTTTGCCTATGAAAAAAACAGAATCTAACAAGCGATATAACAGCTCAGGTTAGACACCCCTGCCTCAGGCTAAGTGTCAAATCTTGCCTTGGCTAAGCGAGCCTTGCAATTTAACCTTGGCCTGAGATCACACATGGCTGGCTTTTAAAAAATCACAGCAGAACTGTGAAAAAAGGAGGAGGGGGTTATTGTACCTTCAACCTTGTTTGCTAACATTAAACAACAAGACATAGAAGGGTGGAGGCTGGGGTAAGGCACGGTCAGGCTAGATCTTACCATGGGCACAGGCTGGGTTTCATTAGCCACAAAGGCACCTTGGAAAATTCGCAGGAACCAGTCGTACAAGAGCCCTGGAACACAGAAGTCATTGCCTCATCCACACTGTGGAGCTGAGCATCACCCGCCCGCAGATCTCCATCCACGCTGCACAAGTACTGCGTTGCTTTACAGCCTGACAGCACAGGCTGCACCTCCTGACTTCCAATCATTTTTCCTCCTTTAAAGAGAATCAAAACTGCACAAAACTTAGAGCCGGAGGTTTACCCCGCACATATCTGATTTCTCAGTAAAATCACAGAAACACCAAACGCGCCTAGGTTCATCAGCCAAACTCTTCCTAGACACTTCCAGTCTCCAGGACTCCAAATCCTCTTCTGCCCCCACGCTCCTGCAGAAACACTTGCTATTCCTGCCACATTTTGGCACAGTGATGACAACTGTGATATTAGTGTCCCAGGCAAAAGCAGCCAAAGCAGCAGGAGTGGTGAGAGGAATACTGAAATAAAAGCTGAGGTTTGTTTGTGTGTCATTTTAACGAAATCATTCAAGGAACATCAAGGTCAAAAGAGGCTTCTAAGGCTGCGCTCAGCACAGATTAGAAACCCCAGTTCAAAATACCTGCCTGGGCGATGGACCAAATTACAATCTGGCCTATCCTGCAGAAGATGATGTTCTCACTTCAGCATCTTTACTCTCCTCCTTTGCTGAGGAATTCCAGTTGGCCATGCCAGACCCTTGGCACCCACAGAACCAGGGCCCCAAATAAGTGCTTGGCACTAACAGGGAGGGTGACCCAGAGGTGACACCAAGCAGCCAACGACCAGCCTGGGGCTCCAAGGGAACAGGATTTGCAGCATGTCCCCTAAAACAGTGACAAAACCGGGATGGAAGTAGTGCCACACCTCCCAGCGCCATGGCACCTGCTGGTGTTACTGGTGCTGGGGGGAGATTGGCCTTTAATATTTGAAGACTAAGTAGGTAACTGTGTGCCCTGTAACTCCAAATTTAAGTAGTTCTGTGCTTAAAAACAAAGTTCATCTAAATGTCAATGCAGCAACTCAATAAGCATAATAAATTGTGTTTCAATTTTTAAGCTTCAGGAAACTGCAGACAGTAAGGATGCTTCTCCCCAATAATACAAGAAGGAAAGAAAGAAAGGGGGGCAGTGAGGATGCTGCTGATGTTTTTGGGAGATCTGCGGGCTCAAGGCTGATTAGCAGCTGCCGGTGTCCTTTCTGTGTCAGGAGAAGATAAGCCGGGAGCAGAGCGCTGCGGGCAGCTGATAGCAGCAATTCCCAGATCAAGGCTCCTGGGGGCTGAGGATGCGGAGCAGGAAAGATTTCCCAGAGAAAATTACTTGTGATGCTGAGCGGTTCTGAAGTTAGTGAAAAGGGCCTCGAGCCTACAAAATAAACACATGTCACTGAAATCTTCTTCTCATCCCTGTGTAAACAATTATGTTTCAAACAGAAAGCAGTATCTCCCAAATTCAAACCCTGATACATTTCAAATGTAATTAAGTCTGCCAAACAACAACTCCTCAGCCATCACTTGCAATCCTAACTCCTGAAAACCACGCAAGTTTATTCTTGAAAACATCACAAATCTTACACCACCTCCCCTCACATGACCCTTATCAATGAAGGGACACAAGCTTCATTAAAATAAACAAAAAAAAAATCAGTTTTAAAAGAGAGCAGTCACTCAGGAGCTATCTGGATGTTTATGTGGAACGGTAGGTGACTGTAAGAGTCTATACATATTTGATATTTTTTGCCTCCTAAAAAAATGCTTTAAGTGTGAAGTTTTAAAAGTAAAATTAAACAGTTTATTTGTATAACAGCACTGCTGAACAGGAGTGCAGAGTATAGGCCGGTGCTTTCCAGGTGATTGTGAAGAGGTCTCCATCATTTTTCGAGTTTCTTTCCAAGGGTGTTGTATACGCTACTGTATTTTATCACAGGCCAGAAGATTTAACCAAATTTGATGTCCCTTTATCTACAAGCATACTCCTGCAAAAAATTCATATAATATGCACAGACCAAAATACACCAAAGGTGTATTATTCTATGATAATACATGGCATCCCTGATTATCCTATTCTATACATGGTATTGGAGATGCTGAGAGGACCAGTGACATGTTCAAGGTTGTAATGACATTTGTAATAAAACAAAACAAAGCCCAACCCTTGCAGTTTCTCAGCCTCATCCAATTCACTCAACACGCGTCCCTTCTCCCCTCACTCTGCTCACCGGTCCTGCTGGAGGAGGATCATGGAATCACAGAATCTTTAAGGTTGGAAAAGACCTCCAAGATCATCAAGACCAACCATCAACCTAACACCACTGTGTCCACTAAATCTCGTGGGTCTGAGCTATGTCAGATGTGATTTCTTCCCCTTTCCTTTGACTTGGGGTTTCTAAGCTTTTCAAGGAAAGCCACAGGTCAGATACTTTGAGTCCTAGCCCCACAGAGAGCTTTGGAGCGGATGCACCAGCTCAGTGCCAGAGCCTAGGGAGACACAGGCAACTCGGGAAGGGCTTGGGTCAGCACCAGGGATGTAACTGCCCTCCTGCATCGAGATGACAAGCTCGTCTCCTGTTCACCACTGACAAAAGGACAAAGGAGGAACCCTACCAGCTCCTTGGTCACGTAAAGCACTACAAACCCTTAGTTGCCAAGGAAAATTAAGAGATGGAGAGTTTCCAGGCCTCAAGCAGGACCTGTCTCCCCCAGCCAGCTGGGTAGCAGAGAGGCTCTGCACTTCAGAGCGAGCATCAAGCTCATTTCCCTGTAATAGCCCTATAATT
The DNA here is from genome assembly GCA_009806455.1 of Tetrax tetrax. Taxonomy (NCBI): domain Eukaryota; kingdom Metazoa; phylum Chordata; class Aves; order Otidiformes; family Otididae; genus Tetrax; species Tetrax tetrax. The sequence continues at coordinate 40,989 of WHYT01015532.1, read as the reverse complement.
TAGACATCAAGCCCAGGCCAATGAGGGCTCAGCAGCCACAATCACTGTGTTTTTAGCCATCCAACCTAGCACAGAAACCCTTCTGTAATCCCCTTTTCCTAGCACATTAACTTTAATCATAGGCATAATAGAGATTCAATTTGAGCCCTCAGCTGCATTTTCTTCCTTATTATTCACAGTGCTGTATTTTCCTCAGCAATAAACAATTTTCCCCCATTCCATTTTGCGTTGATCTGCCTCAAAGTTCAAAAAGAGTCTTTTAAGGTTTTTATAGCTCTGCATGGAACCTCCTGGCCAGTAATGAAGACAGAAACTCAGGGCTTTTACCCAGAAAATGGAATTGCACAAAGCAACTTCCAGGAGAGCACCCGCTTTCTTTGTTCTTCAGAAAACATGCCTGGAAATTTGATGATTATTTGCAGCCATTTTCCAACACCATTTTCATCCAAGAGCCCAAATCCCACTGTCAAGGGCTGCTCCAGCGTGTGCCCTGGCTGTTCAGCCCGACTCCCAGAGGAGCATCCCCGTAAATATTGTGTCACCAGAGGTCTGTGCTTCACCTCTTTCCTCTGGTAACTTCTCCAGCACTTTCTGAACAAGCAAGCTCTTTAAGCAATATCAGTAGATTCAACTGTTTAAAAAGAAAGTTGCCAAAACACAAAATTAATCCAGGCTGTGTAAATACACAGTTTCCCCTTAATTGACTCTTTAAATGCACCTGTGTCAATGCCGGCACCCCAGCGATGTATCAGCTCGCAAGACTGAAAGGTCTGTTCCGCCCTAGAGGCATCTGGGCTAACATTTCATAAATTACAATCATGTTTTCCTTTTCTGTTAATATTTTCATTCCAAAGGTCATTTACCACACGCACACACACACAAAACACGGGAAAGCAACGGAAGCTGCTGTTCCTAGACTGATGCAGGCAATTGACAGAAGCAATTCCTAGACTTGGGAATCACATTTACTCTATTAGCGATGCAAATCCACAACATTACTACAAAAATAAATCTACCTACAGCCAGTGCACTCACCTAGACAAAGCTCTGTTCTTTAGACCTGCACGCATAGAACATTCAGGCTTTGGGAGCAAATGGGAGCCACTTCTCTCCACGTACGTCAGGCTGCTGAAGATGCCGGGTCATCTCTTCCGAAGCTAGGTCCTTGAGTTGAACCCCCTCACCCTACGTTAAGGCAACCAACCTTCTGTCACCAGCCTCGGGCAAAGAGTGGCTGCAGCCAGCTTTGCTCGGGAGCAGGCTTCTTCCCTGGGGAGCAGAAAAAAAGACCACGCTACACAGCAGCCATGGAGCAGAGGTCCCCCCAAAAGAGGGACCTCAAAGCTGACAGGGGTACCAAGTCCGATCTGTTGCCCCAGTGTGAACTGGGAGCCCTGACAAGGGATGCTCAATTCCAGGGAGCCAGCCATTGCTCGAGCAGCATTTGGGCGAGGAGAACGTTGGTCATACACACAGACCAGAAAGCCTTTGAGGAATGGTTAATTGGCTTTCTGAAATACCTAAGGAATGTAACATTTTCTCTTACTATTATCATATTAGCTGGAGAAGGCCTGCGCGTCCCGCCCTAGAGGGTGTCAGAAGCTTAATGTTAATTAAATAGCAGATCTAAGGTTATTGCTCATAATCACAGCTGTGATCTGAATTATTGCTTGATGATATTCCACTTTTGCCCGCTTGCTGCTTTTGATTGATTATTTGCATTTGCTGGTTTATAACATCCTTCTATCGCTTTGAACAGAGGCATCTTTTTTGATTCTAACTGCATTACATTCTCCAGTCAGATGATGGATTGGACTTTCTAGCATACCATAAATGCCAGCCTGGTCTAGCCAGCGCGATACGTATCTATATCCCATATTCACCCCTCAGTGTATCCTGTATTCAATCATCCTTATACTCATTTCTCCTGATATTATTATTATTAGCCTTGGGGAACTTGTTTTATAGGCTATTTAGTTTGAATTAAGCATGTATGTCAGTCATTTCTTGTTTCTAAAAGAATATAGATGATAAATGATAGGGTTTACTCCTAGACTTGGCTTTGGACTCATTTCCATCTTTACCTATATCTAAGTATTATTACTATTAGCAAAACAACTGCTAGATTCTTTGTCAAAACCTTCCATGCACGTTTTTACACAGGCTTTCATTAGGCACAACTGAAAATTGCTTTGTCTTTCTACCAACTTTCTATTTGATCAGGTATGGTCTCAAGAGAAAAAGCCATTTTTCCCCCTGTAGGGCTCATTGCCACTTCCCAAAAGTAAATTATTGGATTGATCAAGATATTGATTGTATTGCAACCATGTTTAATCTTCATTTTAAGCCATCTATACATTGAAAGTAATTGAAATTTTAATTATTTTTAATCAAACGCCCTTGGTCATCCAGGAACAAGTGAACACGCGGACAGTTACTCTGGACAGGCATCTGACCATTCTTTCATTCAGCTTTAACGAGATCAAATTAGCATATTGTTAGTGAAAACAGACATGCACACAGAGTCAAACGACCACTTGTGCAAGTTATAATGAAATACTTGGATGTATAATCAGATGTTCCCCCACACTCATCTTGATGTAAAATTGCTAGATTTTAGTGCTTTTGCCCCTTGTCACGAATTTTGCAGCAAAGCACACCTCAGACGACACGACGCTCAAATTTTTCCCCCATCATCCTTGTACTTTCGCCTCCCACAAATGACTCACAAATGTCTCTGGGGATTTCTCGAGTAACTGGCATCCTCTGCGGCAGAGAGGAGCATGCCGCTGCCTGCTCCTCCGCACCCCTTCAGAGCAGGGGTGAGTCACTGATTCCTATTTTTGGCTTGAACCCCCCAGATCCCTCTAAAACTACTGAGAACGGTCGTGTTGCGTTCTGGAGGCACTTGCTGTAAGACGCGGTTGCGTCGTGTGCCGTGGGACAAAGCCGTACGTCAGTCAGCCGCAGATCTCCAGGAGGAGAAGTGAGCAGCCCAGCACACAAAAGCAGATTATGAAGTTATTTTGTCACATCTGCACTGGAAGATTAAAAGCTGCCAAATGATTATCATCATGGAAATAGGTTCTCCAGCAAGGTGAAGATTGGAAACAGCTGGGATGCCATCACCAGAGCTGAACACCGTTAAGACTGGCAGCCTATCTGCTCTCACTATAATTCTTGTGCACGCTGCCAGCTACCTGACCATAAGGCAGGGAAGCCTTAAATCAGGTAGAATTTTTCAGAGAGAAGTTTTCCTCAGCCTTTAGTATGCAGTAGACAGGATATTTGGGAAAGAAAGGCAGAAAAAGAAGTTTTATCCCTCTAAATCTGGATCGAAAGCAAAGCACCTGTGAGCCAAAACTTGAATAAAATCAGCACCCACAACAGGGGGCTACTCCTGAAAATATTACAAGCACTTTAGATGACAATTCCTGCTTTCTATAGCTCTGTAAGTAGCACATCTAAGCAAAATGAATGCCCGCACACTGACAGAATGCCTTTAAATCAAAGGACTAAAAAAAGCAGCCAGGAAGCAGTCAGCAACGCACGCTCCCAGTCTCCCGATGTAGCAGCGGGCGTCCCTTCATGGCATACTGGGATGAACCCTCGGACCACGCTGGGGACTTTGTCAGTGCCCCTGCAGGCAAACACATCAAGCAATGACTCAGAAACTGCTTTGAGAGCAGAGACATCCCTGTGGATAGGACTGTGGGAGGAACGAGGGGTAACACATTATTTCCATTTAATCCTTGCCAGTGCAAGCAGGCTATAGGACTCAATTTGCTATGGTTGTTTAAAAATAAAATAAAATAAAATAAATCCTTTAACCACCCGAGAAGCAATATTTGTCCCCATGCCTTGCATCTACCTCCTGCCCCAGGTATTCACGCATGCACATGGCCATATCCAGGATGGTGCGGGCAGAGCAGGAGGAGCCACGCGCACTGCGCAGGAGCGGCGGAGGGGATGCGAGTCCAAGACAGATTCTGTTTCTGTCTCATTAGCTTGCCAGCTGTAGCACTCTGACGGCAGAGATACTTACCAGGAGTCCTGATTCATTGGGTCACAGAGATCACAGGCTTTAGGACAGAGGGGAGGAAGGAGGCAGGAGTGAAGATATTTTTATGCCTGTCCTTTCTCAGAAGGTCAGGAGTTGGGGGTTGGTTTCTTTAAAGATTCAGATCTTGATCCCAGAAACAGCCTTATGGAAATGCTACAGCACTGAGGGACAGCATTTTAGGTATTGATGCTTGTAGGGCACTGACACACCAAGCATCACAGGCAGACACCATCCAGTGTAAAAATCATTATTAGTCATAATAATAGATTTACATAGTCAAACATAGATTTACATCATGAACAGGCAATGATGGATGTCACTATATTTCCTCGTTAGCTCTTATGGACATATTTTTGATTTGCTCGTACCATTACCCACACAACCCCTGGAGACAGTGCCACCCATATCTCCAGTGTCTCCCCAACCACCATTGAAGACCTTGTTTCAGATAAGAAACTCTGCATGTAAGTTCATCAACAGGAAAAAGACCTCAAGATTCTGGTGCACCTCTTTCTGCCAAGCTGGAGAAGGGGAAGGTCAGTGCGGGAAGCCTGTTCAGAAACAGCACATCTACCCAGGACCTGCAGCTGGTACTCGTGAGTTTTATTTAAAGTACACTGGTAGATAAAACATCTCATGAATTCCTGGGGATTCACAGTGCGAGCTTCTAATAAGTGAGCACTCAGGAACATTATGAACAAGTTAGGACTCTTAAATAAACATTCCTGCTGGGCACCTGATTTATAAATTTCCTGTTCAACCAAAACAAAAGCAGAGCCAGCTCACTTCCCTGGCCAGCCACAGCAAAACCTCCCAGCTGGGCTCGTAACGAACGGCAGGAACAACCTACCTGCTCGGTTATTCATAGAAATTATCCAACAGATGCATCTTAAATAACAGTGAGATAGACAACAGTTTAATCAAGATTAACATTTTGATTTGCAAAGAACAAACCACAGCACTTCGCACTCCACAGAGAAGAGAAGGGGGAATCCTTCCACCAAGGAGGAATCTGAAAGGAAACCTCAAAGAAGCTGATTTCCCAAACACTGTATATTAACAACAATCTGGCTATTCCAGCTTTTTGAAGCTTATTTACATTTTTAACCTGCCACCCTGAGCATGGCAGATGCAGAAGACAAGACCTTCCTGAGGTGGAGAGCCCAAAGTTTCTGTAGGTGGAGTGGAACACAAAGCAAACCAGTTCAGCTTGGTTCTTCAGCACGCTCCATGCTTCCAAGGCAGATAATAAAACCTAAGAACACCAACATCCCTGCTGGAATATCCACAGAGGGAAGCAGGAGATAGGTGAATGTTGTTACACATTCCAGTTGACCTGCTTAGTGTCCCACATGGTTTGTAAAAGGTATTTCCAACAAAGAGTATTAACTCACTTTGTTTCCTACAAGATACTGATTTCCAATATTTTTGACAAGTCCTTTGAAACACACGGCGATACATGTACTTATTGCTTGAATAGGTCTGAGGTCTCAGGTGCAAAACACTGCCTGGGGCTACGTGTGTCTCTCCACCGTGAACTCTATTAAAGGAAAAAAAGCCGACCGACGTGCGGAAGAACAATTTTACTGTTACAAGAAACAAAACTGTTTAGATGAGAGAGGAACAGAATTTTCTCCCTTTTGCCACATACTTCTCCAAATGTTCACTTGCTGCCACTAGTTCAGCAAGAAAATATTGATTATTAGAAGATTCAGTTTTTCAAATGAACCTTTCATTTGGTGGACCTAAAAGCTGCACTATTCTCTGCACCCCCGACTGAATTTGCCTGTATTCTTTGCTTTGAAATGAGATCTCTTCCATGCAAAATCTGCCATGCTGCCTTATTTATTATTGACCCGTCACAGTTTGGAACCACAGCTTAAAATGAATGAGCCTGAATGCCATGGCTATGGAGTTATTAAACTGCCTGGCATTGAGGAAATTGCTTTTCATAAACATCCTGAGCTCCTCTGTTGGTTTTTTTTTTTTTTCCTGAAATGTTTAATACAGTGTGAGTCCGAGTTAATCTGGATCAGCCTGCAAGCTGAATTGCTAATGTGAAGGGAAGGTGTGTTACTGCTCAGTGCTGAAAGAATGAAGTTCAGGGATAGAGCAAAGAAGAGTTTCACAATATACAAATAATATTATTTCTACTTGCCATCACTAGCTAATCCGTGACAGAAAATGCATTTTCTCAGCAGGCAAGGCCTCCTAGGGGATGTTTGTTTCAGGTCTCCTCCATCACAGATCCCAAATCTCACCGCCAGTACCAGCACCCTTCTGCCGGTACCTACACACCCTGGCAATGCAGATGTTAACAGCTGAACAAAAAATAAAACGCTGATTTCCATGTTACTGTACAGAGACAGAGAAACACAATAAATACTCTGTAGTAGTTGATTCTATATCTAACATCTTCCCTTCGTAGCACTCAGGCCTGCCCTTTCTGTGCTAGCACTCTTCGGCACCCAGTGAGGGGTGTGCAAGGGTAGGTGCTCCAGTCCATGCGAGTTTGGAAAGCCAGAGACGTCGTCCAAATGAATGGCACATGGATAGCGTGTTTCTCTGTACCGAGTCATGTGGAGGACACCAGATGTAGACAGATGCATTAGGGATGCCCAGAAGGTGTCTCAGGCAGCCCAGTTCCTCTTCCAGGGTGGAGCTGCCCCTACCCCAGCACTGCTATTACACAATATACACCTACGCTGAAGTTTGGAAAAAGCTGTCTGTGCCCTTCCCGAATGAAACAGCTAGAGCTGCAGAAGGACGGGAGACAGCGGGATACTCTGTTCTGCCGGTACGTTTGGCAATCCTGCTCCTCAGTGCTGAAACCCGTTTCTTATTTGTGCCATGTAATCATGCTACGCCTCAAAACAACCCTGGACAGTCCCCATTTACCTAAATCTCACCACCTAGGACCCCAGACAAGAAATGGGTTGGTGAATCCATTTCCTATCCATGCACCCACCTCACATCCAAGGCTCATTAACAGCCCCACAAATATTGCAAAGCTGCGGGGGCTCTGGAGCCTGACCACTTCTCCAGCCTGGCGTGGAGATACAGCAGCAGAACGACCCCGCTCCCGCACTTTGCTCTCTAAACACGGCTCGGAGGGACGGGGGAGCACAGTCACCTTTCTCACCTGTAATAATCAACGTGATACCAAGGAGGGGTCCCCGGAGATGCCTTTACATCAGGTCTGAAAGGAGCAATGAAATTTCCAGTCCTCATCCTTTTTTGAGCCCCAGCAGGACAAAGGGATAAAAACCAAAACCTGAGAACACAAAAAAACCCTAGATTGTCCCAGGTTCGTTTAGCTGCTGAGTGTTCCAGGTTCGTTTAGCTGGTGAGTTTGCACCTACACGATGCTGAAACCAGGCCAACACCACCTGCCATCTCTTTACAAGTTGTAAAATCCAAGTGAATCCTTCATCAATAATGAATTTCTGTTTGCAATGCCTCTAAATTGAAGAAAATGAGTATTTCTTTTTCCTCTTGGAAAAGCCGCGCGGTACCCCAATCGGGGTTGCTACGCAACCGCCTCCTGCACATGGCTGATAACACTCACGGCATTATTTCCCCGCCTGACTGCGCCGTCAGAACAAAGCCTGGCTAATGAAGCTTTCAAATGCTCTTGGCTCTGCCTTTGATGGTTCAACACGGGTTTTCCTTGCCTGTATGTGACAGTTAGAGAGTGACTCGACGTCCCCTCCAGCCAGGGATGTCTTCGGAGCTGGATGGAGGAAATGTCTGATGGAGAGCGATGGGCAGGACTGGAGAAGGGAGGCAAAACCAAAAGATGCTATCAGCCTCCAAAATGGAGAGCAGCCACATGCACCACGAAACAAGGTGATGATGATGAGGCCCTCTGAAACCCTGAGCCATCGGCACTACAGACCAAGCCAGACATCCTCCAGTGCCCATTTATCCATCAGACGTAACACACCACAACTGCTGCCTGCCTGCGGCTCCGGGTGCAGCAAGGATAGACCTCCTTGCCGGTGTATGCAAAGAGAGATGGGACGAAGATGACTCTCCAGTTTAAGCAGTTGCAGTTCCTTGAAACATTTACTGATTATTTGTTTTAACAATCTCTTGAAACAAATTTGACTGTGATTTTCTTACGCAGCACATGTAAGCAAGCCCTCTTCTGCAAGTTGAGCGGGTGTAGGAAGAACCGCCATCACTGGCAAGGAGTGCCAGCTTCCCCTGAAGACATCTTCATCCTCCTGCAAGAGCAACCAGCTATTGCTGAAGCAGCCTCATTTTGTAACTGGGACAATGTCTTCCTCTGTCACTACCAGATCTGCCCTTCATGGATCTGATCACAGGGACAGCTCCACTTCTCAGAGAAGACACTTGAGTTACCCTCCTCGTCTTCATGCTCACGGTCAGGGCTGTTTTTTTCTTCCATAGCAGATCCACCTTTTACCAGTTCATTTCACAAGACAGCAGAATATAGTGAAATGGAGAGCATCTCCTTGACCCTCCGCTATCTTGCCCACGTAACGGGATCACCTTAAACACGTGTGCAGATGCCGCACAGCCCTGCAGTGACAGGGCAGCGAGGACGGGCTGACGACACTGGCAGCGTGAGCTTGCCAGGGTGCACAGACGTGCCTCAAAAGCTTAAAGGGGGCCAAATCCAGTAGCTGACCACTTTCTAGACAGCACACGGCTCCAAGCGTTGGGTTCATGAGGAAACTACCGTGAGCTAAGTCAAGGCATAAGAGATGGCAGTTCTGCAAACAACCAGAGGCAGAAGAGAGCACAGCATCCAGGGAACCCACCCCACCCCTGCTCCAGGTTCAGGTTGTGATAAAACAAACCCACCTGGCTGTTCACCCGCCGTGACTCCGCCTTGCTGGGCTGAGGAAAGCACAGCACGAGTGCTTTTTGTTGGAGACAAAATTATCTAACGAGAGACAATTATGTGACATTACCATTAAAAGCAGTGTGTGTGGGGGGAAAAAAAAAAAAAAAAAAAAAAAA
>WHYT01015532.1:0-17579 GCA_009806455.1 Tetrax tetrax | reverse complement strand
CCTGGAAACGTTCAAGGCCAGGCTGGATGGGGCCCTGGGCAACCTGATCTAGTCAGGGAGGTCCCTGCTTCTTGCAGGGGGGTTGGACTAGATGACCTTTGAAGGTCCCTTCCAACTCTAACCATTCTATGATTCTATGATTCTATGATTCTACTTCTAAGTGCCTACATCCAGTGCAATATTTTAATGTCTCGGAGTTTATAATTTTACGTAGAAATCACCCTCAATTTGCCTAAGCTGAGATCAGTCTTTCTTTCCTTTCAGCAGCTATTGTTTCTCTAGAATTACCAGCTGCACAAGATCAGCTTATCAGAACTGAACTTGATTTAACATGTCACTGGACCAAAGAAAACACAAGAGGGCTCCAAACGATACCAGTGCCCCAAGAGGCTGCAGTGCTGTAGGTACTATACAGAAGTCTCCCAGCAGTCTCTAGGAAGCTATGGATCTGCAGGTTTTCTAGCAGTTTATCAACCCTCCACCCCGGACGCAGAATCTCTACAATCTTAGCTTCATTTCAGCTCAAAAGATGAAGTCATCTGTTTTGAAATAAGAGCCACCCTAGATCCAGAAAGCCAAGTCAGCTACCAGAATGCAACAAAGTCTTTCAGGAGATCCCACTAAATCAACATACCTCAGAGCTGACCACTCCAAAAATGTCTCGGACATCACGCACAGGATGCTTGTTCTTCCTCCTCCGAGACCGGGAGTAGGTATCCAACCGCCGCTGCACAGCAGCAGCCTGGGTCTTGGTCAGGGTGGAGAGCAGCACGATGTTGTCGTTCTCCGAGGCATGGTCCCCGAGGAGGTCGGACAATCCTGCATCCTGGAGCCACTCAGCTTCAGCTTCTCCCTCTGCGAGGCAAAGGATTAGAGGAGGGTGAGTGAGAAGGATAACAGCAATTTGAGTGCTTGAAACACTTCAGAGGCAGAAAAACAGAAGCCTCAGCCATCTCCTTTCTGGGGTGGCAATGGGACATCACTGGGAGGGAGCAACATCTCTGGCAGGAAGCCACAGCTATTCTCAAAATCTTACCCCTATTCCCAGGTACCCAGCCGGGCATCAGGGTGAAATCGGAGAGACAGCACTTTAGGCAGCTACAACCAGCCTACTCCTTTCTCCTCCTCACCCCAGGTGAGGAAAAAGAGAAGAAGAAAACTATGGAGCATGGATATTGCCAGGGAATTAGGCTCTGGCAGAAGCTGGGCAGAGCATGACTCTGCACAGTATTTCGCAGAAGGATTGCAGCAGGAACCCAGTGGGGGCTTTCACAGGACACGGGAGGAAAGTCAGGCGCGCTTGCTTACACGTGCCTTTACACGGACTGCCTGTGCAAAGGGGAGCTCTGGCAGCGGGCAACAGCACGCAGCTGCCACCCGGAATGAACGGCAGAGCCTCCCTCCCTGCAGCACACCCGATCTCCCGACACCACAGAGGATGGGCAACAGGTCTGTGGGAAGCCACAACGCACAACACTGCACGTTTGGCTGTTGTACTTTTCCTAATTATTTGGCTATTTCTTTTAATTTTTATTTGTCTATGTGCATGCCTATATAACATGCAAAGTCAGTGCAAATGGACAAAACAGTTCATCTGCACAGAAGATTTATTACAATCTTTAGAGCAGGCACACAACTGATAGGCTTGCCTTTTTTTTTTTCTTTTAAGTATCCAGACACTGCTCTGGTAAATTCAAGTGTATTTTATTTAATATACTGGCAGAATTGTTTGTATGCACCATCTCCATTCCTTCTCTTTTAAAGTGGATTAGTATCCCTACAATCATTCAACAAAAGCAAAACCGTTATTCTTACTCCGTGCACTTGCTTTATGTCTGTGCCTATTCAAAACATCACTACAACTAAAGACCATTCCCATTCCAGAATGAAGTGTGAGAAGCCTGGAGACAGTACAGCAGCATGACTCAAAAAACCTCAGTTCCACTTCATTCTTCAATGTATATAAAGTCGCACTTCAAACACAGAAGACAATTTTTTTCTTATGGGCTGCATCCTTTGTGCAAGTGAGAAAGTGCCCTGAGCAGTGCAGCTACTTGGAATCCAAGGATAAAAGCAGCAGTTAAACAGGTGGCTTCAACTTTAATAGAGAGAACACCACGAAGCCTTTATCTTTTCAATTCTACGTACCACATTCAGCCACTGCAGGCAGCTCCAGCATAGCCCTACCAAAGGTTATACTGGGAAAAAGAAAAATCACAACTGGACTGACTGAAACAGAACAGTTAATTCCCACTCTTCCTTTCCTGGGCAGACTGTTATCTCCTCAGTTAACACAGCTGCTCTAAGTTTTATTATTGCTGCAGCCATAATAAAAAAAAAAAGCCATGCAGGTCTTGTGAGAGATTAAACAATTTCATTTTTCTGGTGAAACTTCTGTGTTCATGCAACTTGCAAAACACATATGGTGACTCCATTAAAACTCTTTCCAGCCTTCAGAACGTGCTCTTTGTGTTCTCAGGCATCGTAATGAAACAGAACTTTGTTTTCAGCATCACACCACAATAAATACAGCTGGACTTGAAGTCAAGTATTTTCTTTAACGAATCTTCTAGCAAACTGCTTAGCTTTCTTAACAGTCTTAAGTTTTGGTCGCTCCCCCTGCCTGGCTCTACAGAAGCTAACAGGTAAGAGCATCCCTCAGCGCTGCTCACGCGCTCCTGGCCCCATTGATGGCTCCTCACCGCACAGCAGTTTGTCCCACAGCTGTGGTTTCACAGCAGCACAGCCCACAAAAGACTCCTGGTGCATTTTGTCTTTGGGAACTAAAGGAAGTTAAGTGTATTGCTTGCAAATTTTGAAAATACCCAATTCCAGTCACAACAGGAAACTAATCTAATACACAGCACTGAACAGCACGGCCCGAATCGGACATCCGTGTGAGCCTACTGCCCCCGTCCGATGCCAAAGCACCAGATTTTAATTCCTCTATTTAATATTTTTGGCTCGGATATGTTTGCCAGTAACGCAAAAGGAAATCAGCAAAAATAGGTTATTTACAGGGAGAAGGGGGAAATCACAGAGAAACAGGTCAGAACTTGAGAGGCCTGCAAAAGCTGAGCTGCGGGTTTAAGCCTGGAGAGCTGCTAAGGTTTGCCCTGTGAGGTCCATCGAGTTGCCTCCAGCATATCAGTGTTTTGGATGTCCCAGACAGCCTTTCATCTCATGACATGGCCTCTTTTCCAGAGTCTCCTTCCTGACGCACTCACTTTCCGAGCCACTTTTACATCTCTTCCAGCTCTAAAAACCAAACCTACGTCCTTTATGCAGGGACACAAACAGCAGCAGACCTTCATGTTTAACCACATCTTCCCTACTATGGCAGGCATGGATGATGATCTTTCCACCCTGCTCTCCAGAGCCCCCTCAGCGCACCCAGGACAGCAATTTACCCTTCCCAAACACCGGGACTTTCACTCAGACATGGATCCTTCTCACCACCAGGCCAGCACCACAGCTGCAGGCTGTACTGGCCACAAACCCGACCATTCACGAGGACGTTCAGCCAGCTAAACCATTCTTCAAAATGGATCTGGAAAATGTGTGATCCCGATCTGCCGGACCGCTGGGCGCTTGTCGCAGTTCATCATCCCACCAGCACCCCAGGATGTTGTACCACCCTTGTCAAAAGGCACATGGTCCAGGTTCCAGTTACTCCAAAACACTGGATAACATCAGTGCTACAGAAAGCCCGTTAGAAACACCCCATGTATATGAAGCCATCTTCGAATGAAAAAAAAAGCGGAACAAACAAAAAAAGTATGTATCTAAGGAAAACTTTGCGTGGATAGACTCAAGTCATTCTGGATGTTTATTATGGTTTCTGGAGTCGTGAATCAGAGGGGAAAAGTCTGCCTTCCACAAAAGCAGCTCTTAAAAGCCACTGTGATGAAATCTCAGAACCGCGTACACAAACAAGGCTTCCAAAACCCCGTCGGCTCTCCCAGCCTGTTTACCATACAGCCACCTGCACGGCAAGCGAGAACCCCCACGCTCAGTGGAGGCTGTTGGAAAAAATCTGGAGCCTTGAATGTTCTCCTGACTGACCTTTAGAGTCAGCTTTGTTTCAGAAGCTGAAACTAGGCCAGGCCAGCACTCCTCTTCTGCAAGGCATTAGGCACCACCCAAAAAAAAAAAAAAAAAAAAAAAATCTATATCTGTGATTTGACGGGTAATATTCTAACATGCTTTTAAATCATTCAAGTGCATGAGCAAATTTTCTAAGACATTCATCTTCCTCCTCTCACTCCCAACATTTTTGGCAACCTACCCTCTTGTGTTTTGACATCTGCAAGGCTGCATTCCTCTTGCTCGGCTTCAGCGCTCTGTTTAATGTTCTCCACTTCCAGCCAAAAACTGTCCATTGACAAGCTGTCCAAAGACTCGACCCTGGAATTTGTGCCCTCTGACACCGAGGATGCCAAAGGACTCTTCAGAGGAAGCTGGCTCATTTTGCAAGGGCAATTTCTGGTACTGAGAGAGGAAGAGATAAGAAGAGAGAGATTAATCTACACGTATTCTGATACGGCATCCACAATACAGCAATCTTCATTGATTAATGACTGCAATAAAAGCCAAACAGAGGTAAGTGCTAGACTTCCTTTGGTTACTCTTTAGCAATAACAGACAAGGTTGGGATGAAATCCCAAGGAAAGGGGAAAAACTGCTGTCCAAACATGCGAGAGAACGCAGTATCCACATGGGTTTTCCAAGGCTGTCCTTCCAGTGACCTCCTAGACACCATCTACCACTCCCACACTTGCTTCCAAGACTCCCCTGCAAACTTGCACAGATACTCTCTACATTCACAGACAACCAAGATGTTTCCAGCTCGGTCCACGCATGCTCTGCTTATTTGAATGCGCTGCAAGCCCAACATCTCCCAGCCACAGCAGACTGAACCCAGTAGGCTTGTCCTCCGTAGGCAAAAACCAGCACAACTCCATCTCCTGCACTTCAGCTCATGCAATAAACCACTCAGATGTTTGAGGCCCTCTTTTCCTGCCCAGACCAGATTTTTCAGCTGTGAAACAGCACAAGTTTCCTGGGAAACCCAAACATAAAGAATTTTCTTACCACCCTGCTGATTAATTCATGGGCGGACAAATTTTAATTCACTTAAAAGGCTCACAAACCATTTAAACTCTGCTGTATGTCTTTTTCAAAGACTTTCCTTTCATTCCAGAAAGTAATTATTAGTAGTTCTGGCACTAACTTGCTTCTGTTACAAGAAGCCTTTCAAGTCATGAAGGACTAAATTCTAAGATCCAACATCTCAGAGGTACGCATTGTAGGATGTTCTGCACTTGGCCTCCAGCTGAGATGACACTCCATAGCCTGGTACCACACTTAAAGAGCCAATCTAAGATTTTTTTATTATTTATTTAACCTTCATAGTTCATGTCCATCTCTCTCAGTTCTGCTACAGTTACCATCCCAAATCATTACTCTCCCTTTCAACTTTTTCCTTATAAGTTTACCCATCAGAAGTTAAAAATTTACATCACATCCCTCACATTAACTCTTAATCTTGAGTGCTCCTCTCCATTTTCTCACATTTGCTGACAGCTTTCTCCTAAGAGGATGAGATCTAAACAAAGCCACCCGGCAAGCATCAAAACCATTGCCATGATATCTCACTAGAATTCTATTACACACCAGTCAAAAAAGAACAGAACACACCAGTGACAAAAAAAAAAAAAACCTAACTAGGAGGAGGATTTTAGATTTTCTTGAGGTTCTTGGTTTTGGCCATACGGTCTAACATCCCAGGAATCTCCACGGATTCACACTGAAAGATAATTTGTTTGCAGATCCAGCAGAACCCACCCGAGACCCCAGCAGCAGCTTATACCCAGCACACGTGCTCTGCAACAAGCCTGTGTGTCACACGTGGGTGTGACAATCCCTTCCCCACACCTGCTACAGGCCTGCCTGGAAAAAAAAACCCCAAAGCCAACATAAATACAGACTTCAGCTCTTTCAAAAGGGTCACTCTTGCCTTGGATGTTCTGCACGACTTACCCAGTACCAGATCCCAAACGCAAGTTTAGTCCAGGAGATGCTATGTCCAAGTGGAGTCATGTTTACCTAAGGCATCAGAGCAGATTCCTGGTGTACATCTGAGAAGGGTCACAACATCCTTACAGTCCAGATTCCAGGCTACTTACTTTTTATCTACCAGCACCTTCAGTCCATACCAAGACAACACAGTACTGGTGCAAGGATACAGTCTTGCCAGACAACAGTGAACTGCTGCACCCCAATCCCACTCTGACATGTGCTTCTGTACCACCCACAGTTATTCTGCTTCCTTCCACAGCTGGAAATACGGATGATCTAGTAGTGCTCGCACCCAAAATCTCCACCACCAGTCACATTATGCCTGCTCTAGGAGAGCCTTATTTGAACTACTTGCACGTCAAACAGCCCAAAAACAATCCTAACTTTTTTTTTTCCTCAAGAACCTCACATATTGATGCGCATGATGCTAATGTCACATAGCAGCTCTACACAGCTGCAGCAGGATTCAAAGTCCAGCTCTACAAGTCCTAAGCTAGTGCCATCTCACAGGATAACACCAAAGCAAAATCAGGTCTTTACATTTAGAAAATCTTTTATTTTCTGGTCTAAATATTTTTTTTTTCCTTGAACACACTGCACGGTGCTTTGCAAATCCAACCACTCAGGTGGAAGGTTAATTTTAGATTCAGTGCACCCAAGAGATTGTTCTTCCTCATTGCATTCCCAAGTCAACGAAGGATAATCTGTGACGTCTAAACACAGTAACAGTTCAGATTGAAAGTGTAGATTGTTGGCTTAAAACGTTAATCACTCAGTTGCAACCAGGCAAAGAGTAGGTGGAATAATCAAGTTCACTCGGTTGCACTGTCAACTTAAGAAAAAGCTTAAGATTATAAAGCTTTAAAAATTAACCCAACAAAAAGCAAACTGGCAGAAAGATCTAGTTAAGGCCAACCATAAAGGAATGGCCCTGAGGAAAGGCTGACCATCCTAACACAACCTTCTCCTCTTGTTTAAGAGCAGAGCCAGTTTTAAGAAGGCTTGAGATTCATTCAGCGGACTTCACAGCCCTGACTTAACAATTTTAACAGCAGGCTTATGAGAAATTAGAAGAGCACGGACCTTCTACGGTTCATTTTCTTGCTAATTCTTCTATAAATCCTCTCCATGTAGAGCACTGGTAGCCCAAGATCTGCATGCCCACAAACCATTGACTCAGTGTTGGCAGCTCACCAGTCCTGGACCAGAATATGCAGTCTCAGAGTAGTTTTTGATCCTTTCCTAGATACTGTCAACACATGGCAAACACTCATGCAACTCTTGGCCCTCTTGAATATCAAAATAAAATAAACACCGTTGCTATGTATTTGTTGATACCAGGCTTAAGTCACTCCCATCAGAGAGCTTCTCAAAGGATCTGTAGCTGCCTAGGCTGGTTCACCGCTTGCTCAACATCCCTCCCTCATTGAAATACCTCTCTAGCAGATGGATAAATAAAGAGGTTCCTTCTCAAGCACTTCAAACAGAACAGGAGGTGACAAGTGTAAGCCAAGAAAATGGAATTCCTTTAATACTGTTTCCAGAAAAACTAGATGAGAAAAAGGCAACAGGAACAGAAGAATTAAATTATACAGAGCAGTCTTTCCACACACAAGCACCTATTTTTTTTCTCCAAAAGACCTGGAGCAAGCACAAAGGCACACATGAAACAGAGAAACAGATGGAAGGAGTCTGAATTAACCTTGAGACCAAGTTAGGAGCAGCACACCAAGTCACACCTTCACAGCAATTCAGACCACTAGCGTGAAACACAAGCTGTTTTGAAAGGAAAAAAGTGAACAATTACTCTGTCAACTGATTGCAGTATTTTGACAGATAAAGACACTAAGAGAACAAAAATATGTTAGCCTTACAAAACATGCACATCTTGTCTTACCAGCTTTTCATTTACTTCAAGGTCAAAACGAATCGATGAGTACAGAAGCACAAGATTAAAAGAAACAAAAAAAAAGTCCATGCAGGAAAAACTCCATCTTCACGTTGCTTCCAAATTCCTACTCTATGCAAGCAGTTTAAATCCAAATGAAGAACTGTGTAGTTAGTTCTGAAGAGAAAGAATCACCTAAAGGTCATTCCATCACAGCTCATAACATGATAGGTTTTCTCATTTAAAATCAGGTAGTAGAACAAAGGCATCTAGAAATAACAGATAAGAATATTTGAAGAACTGGAGACGATCCTGAAGCAGTAAGTCATATCTATAGCTATTTGTATATAAAATATAGATATTTTGCTTACTAAAAGTATTGATAGTTTAAACCTCAGCCTTTCAAAGTTATCAACATTAATATAAGAACAATTCTCTATATGAAAGAAGTCGATCTACTTATGAAAATCTTAGACGAAATACACGTCATCAGCTATTTCTTTCAGACAGACAGAATTACACAAGACTCCAGCCTCAACAGAGAGGCAATAAATTTATCCAGGAGATGCCTCACGGACACAAACTGTGCAACTCTCCTACCAAAGGTCTAAATCAACAGAAAGCTCTCCTGCCAATCTTTAAAGCCTGGCTTTTACAATCCTCCAAATTTTGTACATGAACATCACAGGCTGCCAATTCCCTTGTCCTCCTCACAACATGCAGCAAAAGAGCAAAACTGAAGTTTACTCTTGGGAGAAAATGAAAAGCTATTTAAATTCCTTGGACCAGACCATAAAGACAGACTAATTATCAAATTACGGCAGCAGCGATGAACAGTAACTTACCCGATACACTCCTACCATGCCTTACTTTCCCTGGCTTAACTACACCAAAGCAGCTAAAGGGCCAGAATTAAAGCAATCTCAGAAGCAGGCTGCCACCACTGACGTACACCTTTGCATCTCCCCGAGCGCAGGGGATTTGCTCACACAGCAGTTTCACCGAGAGCATCCCCTACGAGAAGTCCCAGTGCCTCTAGCCCAGACCATTTTACACAGCACTGCTGCCAGCCACCACTTCTGCTGGCATTAAGGCGTTTTATCAAGGACTTCGCACCCACGGGACGGCACACTTGAAGGTCTGTCTCTACAGCAAGAGCAGCCAAGCTGTCACTGCTACAATTTGCTAATGGGATTACAGCTTGTTTTCAGTAACACAGCAATCGGTTCATCGGGATCTGCCATTATGCAAGCAGCTCGGGGAGCAGCGTCATTTGAGGTTGTTTTGAAGAAGCCTGTTCTGCAAGTGATAAAGAGGACGTGCCAAGATAGCTCTGCCTGCGTGGAGTATTTCACACCACAGCCAGCTTTTCCTCCCCCCAACAACAACAAGGCACTCCCCAACTCCCGTCCCGCCATCCCTGTTGACACGAGAAAGACAAAACAGCGATCCTTCGCCCAGCGCTCTGTGGATCCAGAGACCTGCGCCCTCATGCTCACGCGTAACACGGCTCCAGCTTAGCATCCCCCTCGCTCGCTGTGATGGACCTGAGCTCCAAAAAACAAAACCAAAACAGAACAGCTTATAACTTACCTGACATTAAGTGTTCCTAGCAAAGTAGTTAAGGGCAAAGAAACCTCATCTCAACATCTGTGTCCCAGGCCTTCATCAGCAGTAGACTTGTCTCCTCTCTGTCTAGTAAGGGTCTAAACAAGCAAGCTAAGGAATGGCAAAATTTGCCTGCAATTCCAGATCTGCCTGGAGGTGTCTCGGGGCAGAACAAACACCAGATCGATAAGCCCATGCAGATACAGCCCAATTAAAAAGATTCAAAGCCATGTTTAGTTTAGTCTATTAGCTGGGTGTCTGTCCCATCACCCTAGAGCTTGTTTTGGCCTCAGAAGACATAAGTCACGCTCTCTGTACGTGTTTTTTCTTTCACTGGAAGGTCACTGCAGACAAGCCCGTTGCTCACTTTCCCTGCGTTCGCACGGTAAGCCAAACAGGAAAGGCCTTTCATTGACACGGAAATCCGCCTGCGAGAGAGGGGTGCATGGCCAAAACAGCTTTAGGAGCACTCTGATCTTTAATGCAATTGTGAACTGATAAGCCTGATCTACCAGGTGATTATGCGAGAACCGCTAATTAAAAGGTGGCATTCTCATCCCCATTTCCATCTCCACGCTCATCCACGTTCATCAAAATACGCAAGCAGCTTTGCCCGTCTAGCAGCCACAAAGATCCAGTCTGCCATTCAGGTTGTGCCTATCAGCACCACACCAGGATGCCAAAGCCCCCAAACCAGTTAGCATGGGGCTGCCAAACCCGCAGACCAGTGGCACTGGCTACAGACAGGAGCTCCATCACCCTGTCCTCAGTACAGGAGCCGTCCTGGGCTTCCTCCAGCCGTCGCAAGGCTGAGCCTGGGCCGGGACTCCCGTGAAGCGGCTGGCACAGACTAGCTGCCCTTTAGTGACGCGGCTGTCACAGCCCTAGAGCACACAGTGCCAGGGATCTTAGCAAGGTATGAGTCAGTATCTCACAGTTACCAAACGCATCCTCAAAACACACTGCTGTTATGTCAGACAAGCCACCCTCGCTTTATTTCCATCACTGCTGTGACTTTAGGCAAGATGCTGAACCTCTACGCGACTCAGCTGCCCAGCTGAGGGACAGAGGGGATGTGGGACCACATGGCTTTCAGAGGAAAGGCTGCTCAGATATATGCGAACAGGCAAGAGGCTCTGAAGAAGTCACAGGAGTAACTTGTTGAGCAGCACAAAGTCAGGAGGGGTTGAGAGACGTGCTGGAATCCAGCCATACTTCACGCATGAGAGGTTTCGGGATGCAGGAAGACGGGAAGGACAGTCATAAGCTCCTCGCTTGGATTTCTCAGGTAAGAGTAATTACACATAAGACAAATTTCTGGGCTATTACATTGCCATGAAAAGTCTCCCCTTGGTTGAGGTTTATAACTAATTGTATAACTAATAACTGGAGTGCCACCTGCAAGCCCAGGGCCGCCGGCCGCAGGCACCCCGTGTACCATGAGCTTTACAGCAGTGAGAGGAGCAGCGCGAGGCGGGGAGAGCTTGGTTCGGAGCGGTGTGTCGGAGGCACGGCACCACCACTGCCAGGTAAGCCGGTAGGGGTCTTAATGGTAGCCAAGGAGCACACCACAGTTACTGCTGCAAAAAGAAATAGTCATTTATGGCAATTAATTAGAAAACCAGGATGGCTGGCGCATCATCCCCTTATCACACAGGCGAGTTTTAGGTCGATCCCAGCAGAGATTTGGTGAGTCCCAAATGAACAGATGTAAAGCACCACTTGCTAGGCATTCAGTGTTTTGGTCAACATTAGTGAGCAAATTTGGGGTTCCTGCTGCAGCACCTCTTCAGACCTGACCACAGAGGTGTTCCAGCACCGGTACAGACACTGGAACTCAACTCACTTGTCTGGCAAAAAGTCTAAGTTGTTCCTGAATATTTTGATTTTTATCAAAAAACCCCTGCAATACTCAAGGTGCTAGTCTAGTTTTACATATGGGTAATTTAAAAGTATTTTACCATATTATTCCTGTGTCATTCCCCCTAAGATTATAATTCTTTAATTTTTTTATTTTTTTTTCCCCCACACCCCCTCAGATTTTGCCTGGAATCTTTTAAAGATTTCCTTTCTGGCTCTACACACAACATCAAAGCAGACTAGGAAAAATGAGAAGTCAGACAGAAACATGAAAACATGAGCTATGGTTAGAAATAAAATCACTGAGTACATTCACACAAAACCACCAGGTTTTGATTACTGCAGCGGGAAGACGTTCTGAAACTCGGTACAACTCCTAAGCTGATGCACATACACGTTAAATAAAGTCTTAAGTCATTTAATGTCATTTCAGCAGATAAGCAGTACGGTGTCTGTTAAGTAATTCAATTTTGAGTTGTATCCTTTAGTATGTGTGTTTTGCGTAATATTTATAAATACGCAGTTCTCAGCTTCACATGGTTCTACAAATCACTGAAGAGCCCTCAAACCCCACAGGCAGCCAGGGCAGCGGTACCGCTGAAGCACAAGGAAAGACGCAGTCTGCATTTCGGCCCCACCAGGCACGCACGCACCCGCCACGTCCCACTTCCACAGCTCGCTGCACCAATCCCAACTGTAGAGTTAATACAGGAAAAAAAAAAGGGAATTTCAATAGGTTTCATTTCATGATCGAGGCAGTCAAAGCACAGTTTTAAAGAGCATGTTGTCGCCTGCTCACCTCTAGAAATTTACCTTGTTTCCACCTATCCTGCCCCAGGTACTGCCCTTGGTCTTCGGGAGGAAGAGCAGTCATCACCCCAAACAGCCGTACCCCACGACCGCGCTCCATACCTGCCGAGGTGGCCGAGCCGGGTGGGCGTTAACACCACCCGAGGCCGGGGGATCCCACTTCTGGTGGCCCCAGAGCCATGCGTGCCAAACTGATCCATGTCCAGATGTGAAGACAAGCAGCAGTCAGTCCATCCCGTTGTCACCGATGAGTCGAGGAGCTGCTGCTGAGCCCTGCAGCTGATAACGAAGGATCGCTCCTCGTCACCCACGAGGTGCCGACTGGGTGCCCCTGAGCATCCTCTCCTCCCTTCCCACATCCACCCCCTCCCCGGGGCGGACGGAGCAGAAGTCACAGTAAATCCACCTCCGCCTTCAAGGCAGTGGTGGCCGAGGCCGAGCCCAGCGGGGACCTGGGCTGAAGGACACAGCCCACGGCCAGCACCCAGCCCACGGAGTGACCAGAAAAGAGCAAGGAGTTCTTTCCAAGCCTGGGCTGAAGCGAAGGCTTGCTAAACATTAACTCAAGCCTCAGCTGTGGGAAGGAGTAACTCCCACAAAGGAAGGAGGAGTCAAACAGCGTATGCGCTCCTCAAAATTGTACTTCTCTGAAATTAGAGAACATGAAGAAAAGCAGAAAGTGCCTGCCTGGGGACTCAGAGCGGGCAGCAAACAATCCCAGCGCTTATGAAAAAGGCAAATTCAGCATTTTCTCCCATAGTTGGGCAGTGAGTAAATCCCAACCATATGTAAGACTCCGGTGTTGAAAGAGCAGTGTAAACCTGTAACACCCACAGAAAATATTTTGCAAAATCCAGATCCTTCTTTAAAATCTCATCAACGAGCAACACACGAGCAAGCGAAGGGTTAAAGCAATCAAATTTCCGTCTCCCTGCCATCCTAACAGGTTTTGTTTTTTCCTTGTTACCCTACAAACCTCCTTTCGCAGTGTTTCTGTAACTTCCCTTTCCTCTAACATTTGCTAGTCAAAGGGACAAGTCAGTCATTTATTTACAGTTTCATTAACAAAGACATGCAAAGCTTCCCCAGTGCAGGTAATAACCCCGCTCCTTGCTTCCAGTACTCCCAGTAAGACTGGATCTGTGGCAGCAGTAGCTATTTTAGAGCCAGTCCCTCATAACAGCATGCAGAAGCTGTCCCAGTTTTGTTCCTTACCCACAAACACAGCTGTTCTCCCAGCCTCTGCTTTAGTCCAGCCACTTTCACCCCACCTTGCGAACGCGCAGCTGACGTGCTGCAGCAGGAACGCTGCCCAAACTCCTGCTGCCATCCCGCTCCGCACCCTCCGTATAGCGGCATCAGCCCAGGCTCCGTCCCGAGCCCAGCTGTAGGCAGAGCCCTGGCTGCATCCCAGAGGAATCCCTGATGGACACCCCCTGCGCTACATTAAATTACACTGATTTTTCCACAGTTTAGGCTGCAGGCTGGGGTTGTGCCTTCGGCTACACCCCAGCACAGCTTCAGCTCCCCGGGGAGGGAGGGTAATTTGGTCTGGGACTCCCAAAACTCTCCATGCTAAAAGTATGCAAAAATATTAACGGGATGTTTTTGCAGGGGGGTTGGACTAGATGACCTTTGAAGGTCCCTTCCAACCCTAACCATTCTATGCAAAATTCTATTATTCCTCCCCCCAGATTTTAGACACTGCAGAGCATCTGCAGGAAGGCTCCTATGCACAGCTGGAGTTAGAGCTGGCTTTCCCTCAGTCGTTCCTGCTCCCAACAGACCCACAGCCCTTCCACATACATCATGTGTTCTATTTCTTATTCAGCTTGTTCACTACAAATGGTGCTAACAAGAATCATAAGGGATCCAATTCAAAACACAAGTTATCCGTATAGCTTCTCCTCCACCAGCTCCAGACCAAGATAAGCTGCAGCACGTACCAGTCTAGAAGCATCTCAGTTTGTGAAATTCAGTTACAACAAAAACCCACCCACGAGCCACAGCTTTTACAACACCACCAAATTATACATAGACAGCACATTACAAAAAAAAAAAAAAAAAAAAAAAAAAAAAAAAAAAAAAAAAAAAAAAAAAGCAAGCATGTACTACTGAAGAGCTTATTGATGTGCAAAAAGTAAATCCGGTTTGTTCTGATGCTTTTATTCAGGTACATGGGCAACAGTTTTTGGAAAGCAACATCAGATGGATGCCTACACCATCATATGGGACCACACAAACTGCCCAGGGTTTGAGACATCAGAGGGAAGAGCAAGGATGGACAACAACAAAAACATTTATGAGAGGAGATACGGGTGCTCTAAGCTTCACTGGTTTTACAAACGCGGGAAAGTGTTATTCCTTCCCAGGGAGCAGCCAGCCTTTCCAAAAGGTTTCCCACCCAGCACGCCGTGTCCCAAGACAAGTGGTTGGTTTTCAGGTCATTCCTTCTCCCGTACCAACAGCACATTTAAGCTGCCAGTACAGCAACTCCACAGCCCACTACTACATTTCCTTTATCCCTCAGCAACATTCCTTCTCATCACATTTCTTTTAAAAACTTCAGCCAGCTGTGTGTCCTTTTTGACCAGCAGATTTTCAGGCAGGCACTCATACCAGCAAGCTGCATCCTCACAGCTTTCTAACGCGGCAGTAATAATTCATTTGGCCTCATTGCACAACTGCGGCGAATTTAAAGTATCCAGAATGAAAATCAAATTCTTTAATAGTACATTCAGCTTTGATTACTCACCTAAAACAGTACACAAGCAGTACTGAAAGTTTAAGATCTCTGTGGGTAATAACAGCTGCTCTACCATCTACTACAGCCTTTCACGTATTCACTGTTGTCTGGACTTGGGTTACTCACGGCATCAGAGAGGAATAATCAGCAAGTTTATTTCCCAGCTTGTGAGAAAAGAGGTGGAGGAATAGGACATGAGGCCAGCTGAGTCTGCATTTTCGGACAGAGTGAATCAGGATAAATATTCCAACTCCAGTTTCGAGCTCTCCAGCATGTTTCATGCATCAGGACAGCCTTCCCAGCATCATTAGAGATGAGCCAAGCTCACTGGGATGAGATTGTCTCAACCCAAGGAGCTGAATCTTACTCAAATATGGTGATAAAGAGACATACCAATGCCCTCAGCAGCCAATTAGTTCACATGAATCACTGGCACAGACACAGCGCTGTTACCATCACAGCTTTAGTGCACAAGGTACTTCTGAAAGTATCAACACGTTCTGCCAAACGGACACGACCGAGCTTGCTCAGTAAACCTGATTGTTTTCAGGACAAAAAAAGTAGGCAGAAAAACATCCAACATGCTTTTGTATAATCTGGAATTTCAGCTGGGCAAAGTACGTGCAGGCTGGAGACCCAAGGACTACAGCAATCCTCTGCCAGATCACAGGGACCCACCAGCCTGGGAGACCTGCCCCTGTCAGAGCTCAGCACCACGCCTTCACGTTGGCTTGGACACAACGGTCGTGAACTGCATCACCAGAGCATCACCAGATTGTACGAGAGCATTACATTTTTCAAGCGTCCCCAGTAAATTGTTACTGTGAAAACCAAATGCAAGTGAAAGGCATTGCGATGTGAAGTAGAGTGGAAAAACCTGAACATAGCTGAAATCCCTAATACGCAATTCTTTTTTCTCCAGCAAGTTTATTTTTACAGAGTGCATAACATCAGGAAAGCCTGAAAATAATTAATCCACGCCGTCACATATCAAGAAAATCCTCAAGTAGCGTTACCTATCATCACGTGGAACCATTAAGATTAAGAGATTATTACAGTTTCTGGAGTCACCGAGGCGGTGAGATTACCCAAGCCCCGGCTTGTTCCCAGCCTGCCAGGGAGGCTGCGGCCCGGGGCGAAGCGCTGAGTTGCGGCCGCGTCTGGGTAACAGGCACCGGCTCCCAGCCGCCAGCCCTGCGACACCGGCTGGCTCTGCTCCGCCCTGAACTGGGAGATCCAGCAAGCACCTCAGCCCAACAGCTGTCAGGTAACTTGACTTCACGAGACAAGACCTCATTTGTCACCCCACTGGGAGATGTACAGTCCGCGGGAGCCGGGGTATCAACCCAGCGCAAGCAGAAAGGTAAAGCATCGCCTTCCTTAACTTCCCCTCCACCCTCCCTGCTCTACCCACGCTCAGGGCAGCTCAGAGCCAGCGCCGAATGGTCAGACCCCGCTCACGGTACAACCCAACCTGCCCGCAGCCGCAAGCTGTGTGGCAGAGCGCATTATCTGCTTTACTGCGCCCAGGAGTTGTAGCAAACAGAGGATTAGGGCTTTGGGCAGGGGATAAACAGCAACAACAGATGCTTCCTAAGCTGAGATTGTTTGTACACAGATGGCTACTAATCTCACATTTAAGAAAAAAAGAAAAAAACACCGGGCAAAGGAGGAACCGCTGGTATCCGGCAGGATGCGATGCTGCAGTGGAGCGGGACCAGCAGGCTGGCAGTCAAAGCCAGAGCCACCGCGTCACCTCTCCATCACAACCAGCAGCTCGGAGCAGAGACCTCCACCAGACACGGGCCAGTGGCTGGGTACACGACTGCCTCCAGCTGCTCACCCTGTTTGATAATGTCATGGCCTGGGAGGTGAAAGAGGGGGGTGAAAAATAAATATGCTCTTTAGACACACGTGTATATTTAGATAAGTGAACTGAAAAGTTCCTTAAACCTAATTACTACTGTAAATG
Source organism: Tetrax tetrax (assembly GCA_009806455.1). Lineage (NCBI taxonomy): Eukaryota > Metazoa > Chordata > Aves > Otidiformes > Otididae > Tetrax > Tetrax tetrax. Next base: position 614 of record WHYT01015532.1, on the reverse strand, counting down.
CAATTTAAGCCACTCAAACCATTTCCACTGCTCAAGGAAGACCTGTAACAATAGGAGGAAGCGCTAGGACACAGCAGCTATTCTTGATACAGAAAAACACTTATTCTGATGAATAACTAAGACTTACTTACTAATTTAAATGGAACATGTTTCTGCCTCCTGGGCATTTTCAGACTGTATAAAATTAGAAGTCTTAGCGGGTTTCTGAGGATGACCTCGTTTACCTCCCCATTCAAACACATGCCTGATATCTACCGGGTGCTGGACCTCACAAAAACCATCTCTTTCCTGACGGACACTCAAGGCATAAAGAAGCAACAGGCACCAGATTAACAGCCACCAAGCTGCCTGCTCACTTCCTTCAAACATAGGGACCTGTTATCGCTGCAAGCAGCTGACAAAGGGCCACACATCATTGCTAAGGTGTGACAGAAGAGAGGCAGAGGGGACAGAGCTGGTTCCCTCTCCGGCTGTAATGAGCAACCACCACCTCACACCAGCCCAGCTCACACAGGACTGGAGTCCACGCTGCAGAGCTCACCCCTAGCACCACCTTCACAAAGTGCTTTGCACCTCCTTAATTTTCCTAAAAAAAAAAAAAAAAAAAAAAAAAT
>WHYT01015531.1:229054-308244 GCA_009806455.1 Tetrax tetrax | reverse complement strand
GCCCGGCTCGGTGGGGCTTCGTCTGCCGGGCTGTGAGCCTCGGGGACCGGCCTCTGCCCCTCCTCTGAGGGTTTGAAAGAGGAAGTGAAAGACACACAGCCCCCCCTCGCCCTCCTTGGCCGCCCCGTTTTCTTGGGAAGGTGCTGAGGGGCGTTACTTGGCCTGCTCAGGGCCTTGGGGGGAAGGGGCTGGAAAGTCGGGGCTGGACAGAAAATTGCCCGTAGGGGAGAAAACGGTTTTCAGTGTCGTGATGAAAATTTGTGTTCACGTTCGAGCTGCAAGGATCGGGATCGGGAGACCGCAGCAAGTGTGAAGATCACGGGGTTTAACAGCGCTTTGCTTGCAGCCATGTCATGGGGGTGAGCGGAGCTGTGTCTGAGAGCAGGAGGCTGCACCCAAACTGTTTGGGGGGCCACGGCTCTTCCAGCTCTCCACCTCTGACGTACCCCTCTTTGGCAGCTCCAGCACACAGGGTTGTGTTGAGACAGCAGGATTTAGGAATGTTACCTCACAAGAGCAGGTCATGAAGCTGGCGTGCTGCTGGAGCCTGGTCCCTAACCTTGGTTTCACCGCAGCCTCGAATCTGAACTCTTCCTAAAACTAATCTGGCTGTTGAACCCCAGCCTAAACTGATCGGAAACCTTGTACTTCTGTATGTTTCTGAGACCCCGAGCTTCAGCTGGAACAGACCTGGCTCATCTCTGGCAGGCCAGGATGGTTCTCGAGTGGCAACACACCAGAGAGAACAGAGCTCTGGGGAGACCCTGCTTCTCCTTAGTCTCCCTGCAGCTACCAGCCCGCCGCGAAATCCGGCGAGGGATGGTCAGCAGAGGAATACCATATTAGTTTAGGAGAAGAATTAAAAGGGAGCTGATCCTGCAGAGCCCTGTCAGCAGAGCAGCAGTCTGGGTCTTGCCGGACTCCTCCAGGTGGGGATAAAAGAGGCTTGTGATGTGGCTGCCTTCCAGAAAAGCACGGCCAGAATGAATGTGCACATGCACCTCACTAGCCTGAGCTGCTGCACAAAGCCCACGAGCAGGTGTGGAGGGAAGTTTTCCTTTCTGTAGCTCATGTTTTTGAGGAAGGTGTGTGAAGCATGCCCCTCCTAAGCGGTGTGCCTGCACACCTGCCTGCAAACTGTACCTTTTACTGGGTTAAAATTGAAACAAGGTCAATGCTAAGCAGTGTATCTCCTCAAGCTACAAAAACAATGTCATTTGTGCAGCTGAGACTTATCAAAGTGATAAACTAGACTTTGCCATTCGAGGGACAGTGTTTAAAAAACAGAGAGAGAAAAAATGGTCCCTGAGCAAGTGCCTTTGTAATACGCAGAAGTTTTGCCATGAAGACTACAGCAAGATTTTACTGAATTTAACTGAAGAGCTGGTTATTTTAATGGATAGCCTACTGTTTCCTGAAACAGTGAAGGCATTTAAAGGATGCTTGGAGGGGGAATATTCTGCAGGAGATACTGGTTTTTTCGAAGCATTCACCACTTCTGTGGAAAATTCAGATGACAGGTGCATAAATCTTTATTGACTTGGCCATTAAAATGTAAATAAGTGCAGTCACGGCAAAAAAAAATTATATTGACACTAACAACAGTTATAAATATTCACTGTACAAAAATTACAGTAATATTTTTTTGACAGAAAATACCTAAGTGAGAGCAGGAGAGAACTTATCTTCCTGCCCCTCACAGAAGGGCTGTGGAAAAGATAAATGCTGCTGTCAAAGGCTGGGGGATAGTAACCAATTATTTCAGTAGCTACAGTTTTACCTCCCCTCCACTTCAACTGTTTTAAGAAAGTGTGAAATAAAATATAATATCAACCAGAATTCAAATATCCAGCCAACAGAAAGCACGTATGACTGTCCTGGTAGAAGCTGATTTTGACAAAGGCAACAGCTCACATTCTTTTGCTAATAGTCTGTGATTTTAGGTCACTCTATTTTGTAGTGCCTAACTTGGGATACTTAAGGTATCTCAGCTTAACCTTGGGCACCAGAGAAGTGTTCACCTCTCAAATATTGGCTTCCATTGCTTGGCAGGGAATGGTGCAGACTAAATGACCACTGCAGACTAAATGAGGGTGCTGTTGTCTCCAGCTTCCTGGGGTTGTGTCTTTTTCTGTTTCACACTTCCAGGGGCAGAGCTGCAGCAGCAGGGCTCAGGGGAAGGTCAAGCTCCTTTTGCAAGAGACATCAGCCTCTGAGTGTTCTCACAGGGTTGATGTCCTGAGAACTGAGAACCAGATACTCCATGTTATCACCACCCAAACCTGTATTCCCCTGCTGAGATTGTCTTTGGAGGAACGCTGAGTTGCTTTTTGACTCATGGTTAAGCAGCAAATTCTGGATTAAAAATGAGAATATCTGAATGGAGCTGGACATAAATCTGCCTGGTTACAGCAAATACCATTAAAATATGACAAGAACACCAAGCCGTCAAACATTTTAGGCTTAAGTGGGATTACTGAACAATTGCTAGCCTTCGTGTGTGCATTGGAAATAACATTGACCTTTTAAAATTATTTTATCATATTTTTGCAGATTTGGAAGTACAGATTTTCAAGTATTTATTGAGCAAAATCAAAGCAAATCTTCCTGAAGCAAATACATTTTCAGTTCTGTAATCCATGTTTGCAAAGTTGGGAACATAACTGCTCTTCACATCTCCATGCAGAGAGAACATTCTTGTAGTTATTCAAAACAGGACGTTTTTGCCTAGCTGTGTCGTTTGAAAAATATTTCTTTAAAACACTAGCAGTTTGGAGGGGACTCTTCTCACAACCAGTGCCCGTGACCTCCTTTTTCTTCATAATGTACAGGGAATATCCTCTTTCTTAGTAAGTCTGTGTGCAGAGCATCAGCCTAGAAGGAGCTTCTGCGTCCCACGACAGGAAAGCATCACACTGTAGAAAGTGAAAAAGAGGACCTCCATCCTTACCTGAAGCTGACATTGGTTATGTGATGGTTAAATAGAAACTTTCTGGGGAAAGTGCTGGAAAGATGTAAATAGCCACTGGATCAAGTGTGATGAGACCTCGCACCTTTCTGCCGTTATAGCAGGGGTAATGAAATGTGACACTTTCTTCTCTTCAAGCCCACTCTGGCCTTCCCCAGATTCCCCGTGGTGCTGTTGAAGGTAAAGGCTACAACCTCTGCTGTTCTTTGTTGGGCATTCAGGCTTATAATCCACACTCCCTTCTGCCTCCCTGGAGAGCAGAGGTTTGTTTTTTTCTAATTTGTTCTTTCTCTCTCCATGTTGCCCGCTAGTGGCTGTCCTCAGCTGGCAGTACCGACAGCCTAGGTCAGTCCATTGCAGAGTAAAGACAATCTTTTTGGCAAAAGACAGAAAGCAGTGGGAAAAATAAGTGTCTGATAGTTTTGCTGCGCTCATGTGTCTTGGGTAGGTTCAAGTGGCTCTGTACAGGTCCCACCAACACCTCCACATGGTAATTTGGCTCTGAGAAAGCAGAGCTCTTACATGGCAGCCAATTTTTTACACGGCTGGTAGCTTCATGCTTTTGGGAGGTGCATCAGTGGAACCAAACTATCAGGCCCAAGACCCAAAATGTGTTTACTAAGGAAGCTTCAGGCTTTATATGTCCCCAGGGAAGCTATGGCAGGTACATGGCCAATCTCAGGGAGTTATTTGTCAGAAGAGATCCTGTAAGGAGGCACATGTAATGTTGATGATGTCAGCTAAGGTATGCCCATTTACAACAAGTGGTGAAGAACATCCAGTCTGCTGCAGCACAGACATAAGGGAGCAGATATGGACATCAGCTTTAGTAGTTTATCAACAAGTTTGAGTTCAGCACCAATTCAGGAAACAGGGCTTGTGGAATGGATCTGCACTATTGAGAACATGGTGCCACATCAGACTGGTGAGCAAGCAGTATGTATTTACAGAGGAAGAAGTAGTAATACTAAGCAGCTTTCTTAGGCCTTTTATGAAAGTCTTCAGATGCTTTATAGGAATGCACATCTTGCTTTATGAATTATGCTCAGAAAATGAAGGCTTTTGGCTTATGTTAGGCTAAAAAGAGATGTCAAGGGTATAAGAATCTAGTAAATAGTTTTAGGGGAAAAAAAAAAGTGGTAAAAGGAGTGAACTTTATACCTCTAACAACACAAACTAACCAGTTACAAGATCAAAAATGGTACATAGATTACCAAAACTGAGGTAAAGGTTACACTCCCATCCTCCTGAAGGCCAGATGGCAACTAGTTATGTTCACTTGCCATGTTTGGTTTTGTGCTGTTTTATAATAAGTATTAGAGGACAAAGTAAGGGCTCTGCTGTGCTGGAATCTTCCTTTGGCTCTGGATTGTTCCTTGCTATGGGGACAATGAAATTCTTGATTTTTTTGCAGCTTTACTTCCAAAGCTTGAGCAACTTTGTCCCAAAATCCAACCAACTGTGTGGAGGCAGGAGGGAGCATATGGTAGAGGAATGTCCTTTATCCCCTTTCCCTTCAGAGTAGGCATGTAATAGCTGGCTTTTATCAGTAATTTTGATACGAATATGCTTTTCATAACTTTTCCTATTTCTCAGCACATACCTTGATTTAAAAGAGAGATTTTCAGCTGTTTTGTAGGCAAACACTTCTGATGGCTTGTGATGACTTTCCTGTTTACTCTAAAGCTATGCAAAGTGTCCTCTCTGAAGGGAGTGGGACAGAAATACATTTGTGACTAAGTATAGCTACCATAACAAGATAAATTAAGATCACCAGCCTTTACAGAGAAAGGGTGGAGGACCTGGAAAAGATAAGAGGAGGGAAAGCAGAAAAATACACAAAGAGCATATTTGTATTATTTGAGGAGAAGCATTATTGCATCTCCAATGATATGAGTTTTGACTGACAGCACAAAAAAATGAAGCCATACAATTTTATAATCTTCATCTTTAGCAATAAAGCAACAATTAACCCTGCACATTTGCCAAGTCACTCAGATTGGTTTGTCACAATCTGTAATTTCTCTTTTTAAAATTGTTTTCTTTCTTTGTAGTTGGAATACTTTGATATTTTCTTAAGATCAGTAGGTAATTTACAATTACCTTGGGAGGAATTACATAATTTTTTCTTGGAAATGGAAAGATCAATGTGAGGGGTTAAGGAGCATCTTAGTTTCCTGCTACATGGCTTCTGTCAAGAAGTGTGGTGGAGCTGCACCTTGAAATTTGAACACCACAGCATTCAATACTCTTTCCATTATCCTCCTTTTGCTTTGTTGATTGTGCAGTGATTTGTTTTCACTAGATTTCTCCTAAGTCTGCCCTGAGGCAAGTACAGGCGGAACTGGGGATCCTGACCTATTCTCTAGCACTGGCAGAAGTTACCTCTTGTCATCACAGGTTTGTAAGTGTCACATAAGAAGTAGGGGCAAGCAAGCAAATTCCAGCTTTTCTGTTACGCAGGGGCAGCTATCCGCTTATGTGAGAGATGCAGACTCCTGACAGACATGTAGCGCCTGCTTATTGTGCAGTATTTTCAGAGACTCCTGAATGTCCTCAGCTTATTGATAGGAGGACTGGGAAACCTCAGGTGTGAGACAGCTGATGGCCTGTGGACAACATGGATGCTGCCGAGGGAGGTCAGGATGTGGAACTTCCACTGCAATGGAAAGTGATATTACGTTAGTGTGACATAACAGCTCAGGATGAGGCAAAGCACCATAGGAAGAGGGTCACGTCAGGGACCTGCTAATTCTGTTGTTAACTTCAGGATACAACTGGCAGGACCTGATTCCCAGTGGGAAAAATATACCACAGGAGACCCAGAGGGGTCCTTACTTTATACAGCATAGAGGAGGACAAGGGACAGTGTGAAGAGAGTCACAGTCAGCCCAAGAGCTCTTTGATAAATAGCCACACTCAAGGTGGCAAAGTGGCACCATGCACATATTGAACTTTTGAGGTATGCTGCATGAATTTTGAGCCAATGTGGTTTCTCTTGACGTGCTCCCTAGGTTTCCTTCTCTTCCTCTAAACAATGACTCCTTTTCATGCCTTCAGAAAACAAGATGATTGATTTTTAAAGTAGCCATTTGTTTTACAACAGCAAGCTAGTGATAAACAGAGAAAAAATCACAACATTTTAATAGTCAGTATGTTTTGGCAAATAGAATTAAGCTGTATAAAGCAATAACATTTAAAAAACCCAATTCATTACAGATAAGTATACTGACAATAAATCTTTAAACAATCAAAGAAACAAGACTGATACTTAGAGCATACCTTGCACCCACCTCAGTGCCAGTCTACGCAGAGATCTCAATTTTTAAGGAGAGGCTGTTGCATGTTGCATGCAACAGGTGTCTGTTATATGAATGTGCAAAAGATGCAGTTTAGAGGCCCAGCAGGAGCAGGCTCCTTCCCTATGATGCTGGGCAATGTAAACTGCTCACTCAAACACTGTTTGTTTCTTGGATGAGCTGAGAGGTGGACAAGAGCAGCTCTTCTTCTCCTGTGGAGGATTTTTTTTGCTTTGCGCCCACATCCCTTCCTTCTGGAAGAGCAATCTTGGCACTGTTTCCTGGAGACACCCTTTACTTATCCTTCTCAGGTTCCTCCAGTGAGCAGCCTCGTTTCCTCCACAACCATACAGACAATTTCCTAAGGCGTTGTGTGAAGAGCTCTGTTGTGTGAAGAGCTCTGTTCCTCTAAACAGCGGAGCAGCCGTCAGGGACTCAAGTCTATGTCAGTCTTACCAGCCATAACAACTGCTGCCTGTCAGGCCCCCTGCCATTCCTAGGGTCTTGGCTGCTTGGGCTCGGGGCCAGATTAGGTAATGGGTGCAACTGTGACATCTTGAATCAAAGAGGTGTTTATTTGAGAAAACACTGTGAGAAGCCTTGGTGGGAAAAGCTGCCCTTCTCTCAGGAGGGGCTTTTAAGCTGGGCACTCTTCCTGTGCTCTCTGCCTGAGCTACGCTGCAGCTATGTTGCAGCCGTGCCCAAGCCCATGCCTGGGCTCCAAGCTGGCCACCCACCCTAGATGGGCTTGGGTCAAGGAATGCAAGAAGCATATGCAGCTTGTTCGCAAAGTCTCCCTGGCTCTGGAAACAGAGCACCATATGCTCAAGCAGCAGGAGCAAAGGGACAAGCTCAAGGCAAAGGGAGCTGAGAGCAGAAGGGCGAGGAGGTGCACAGGAAAGGCACCAGGACATCTTGCCTCATGCTCCCCCATTCTTCCTTATGGGGCACTGTTCGATAACACATGGCTACCTCCTCCCTCTGCAGCTCCGGGGGGGTGCCTCTTCCCCTCCACATCCTGCCCCCAAAATGCCTACTACTGACATCTTCTCTCTCTTATTGCTCGGCCACCATCATCCCCACCTGTCCTTGCCTTACAGTCTCTCCTAGGCCCTTGCTGTGTTAGCTGCCTGCTCGGCCCACTGTGCAGGTGAAACCAATAGCAGTATCAGCAGCAAGCCTGGGGGCAAGGAGATCAGGTCTTGTACATCCACCGTTGGCTCCCACACAGAGCACAGCAGGCAAGCCTGGGTGCCACTGTCACTGACTCATGAGGTGCAAAGGTTGCCTGCATTGCTGGCCCTTCGCGCTGGGTCTGCTGGAACCAGACTTAGATTGTACATACTCGAGATTTTTAGTTAGCACCAAATCAGCTAGGGCTTTCCTTTTTTTAACACGTATAGTTGCGACTGCTAATGTTTTGTAATAGTTGGTTGCCTTTGAAATGTATGGTTCTTTTACGTGTTTGTCCTGAATTGTATGTATTTGTTAACGTTTCTTTTTTTTTTTTACTGGCAATCTACAGAAATATATTTGTATTAGGAACTGAGATAAGAGGTTTATTGACTCATTTGGAAGAATTTTTAATGATGTAAAAGTCACTTATATTCACTACTCATTCTCACATGGCAAAAGCAGACATAAAAAGGGGGCTGGATAAACATCAGCACTGCAACACACTGTCTAAACAACCTCAGAAGACCTCCCTACACTGTCCACTTTCTCCGGGGGATTCTGACCTGGTAGTCAAGAGTTGCAGAGCAGCACCAGAACATCCCACGTCTTCCTGCCATCCTGCTGGCTTCATGGATTAAGGATGCAAAGTGTGCTGTCAGTCCCTGGGAGTCACTGCAGGCATCCCAGTGACACTCGTGTGAGCCTTCCCCATGGGGAAGAACTCAACAGGTCTTATTCATCGCTTCTGAGAACATACAGGCTTTAGAAAATGAAGTAAGTCTCTCTGTCTCTTCTCTTTTTCCATTTCAGGGAAGCAATTTGCGTGTTTTCCTTCCAGCTTGCATTTTACAGTCCTCTCTGAGTCCCAGCCCAGGCTGCAGACACACAGAGGATCTTCTACCCCGCAGGCCACCTTGGGGAAGTTCCTCACGTGGCAGTTGCACAACATACTTAAGTGAAGGAGCCACATGGACTGCACAAGTCACATGAAGCCAAACTAAATTATATATTGTTTTTTTTTTAGTAGGTTCTGGTGATTTCAGAAGCACAGCAAGAGCCTCTGTAATACTTATGAATACTGGATATTATTGTTGTACAGGAGCAGGGCAAAAAAAGATGCACAGTAGGTGCACCATGGAGGTGGTACCATAGGGAAAGAACCTCACCATTTCCATGCAGGAATGAGAGAACCAGGTGCACCTTTCAGGGACATGTTTTGATGCAGGATTCCATTTTTAGCACCTGGATAACACCACTGACATTCAGATCATGCCCGTAGTCAGTAAGGTAGTATCAAATAAAAGAGTTCTGCATTTACTTTCTCCTGGAGAGTTTTCTGTCAAATTGGGCCAACTTCTAAGTAAAGAAAAAGAGCATTTTAATCTGTCAGCACTGCAAACCTAGCCTGAGATTTGAAAATTACTTTTGTGCTTAGAAATGTTGTGGACTCTGAATTTGGCAAGCAGTGTTGTTGTTGCATAAGAAATAATGGTACATGATCCAAAACCTGGTCATTTCTGCTTTGCTTAGCTTACCATTATTTTAGTGAATGTTTTATTTGGTGGGTTTTGGGGGTAATGGGACTAAATAAAAGCTCCATAAAGATATTTTTGCCAATATTGAAAATAAAAAATAAATCAACATTCCCCCAGTTTTTTAAGCAGAAGCATTTGTTACCTTTATAAAAATGCTGTCTATTACAGACATGAAAGCAGGCATAAAACTGCTCTGCCCAGATCTGCTGGGGAATCAAACAGATGGCAGAGCCCACTGCAGTTTGGATGAAGATTTCTTAGCTAGATATGCAAGAGAACAGTAAAGTGGTTTCAAGGTCAGCAATGAAGTGAAAACTGTGGCCAGAAATTTCTTCGCTACCAGAAGCAAATGCACTCAGTGCAAGATGATATTGCAACGGGGGGAGAATTTGCTTGCTTAACTGGCATTTTTAAATGTGTGTTCTACACTAATATTTTTCAAATAGTTGTTCATCTTTATTTATGTGTGCATATGTGAGTATGTATTTTTTAAATTCCTTTAGACCTGCAGGTGGTCATACAGCAGATTGTAAATATTAGTTGTGAATTTTGGCAACAAAAATGATTCTCAAATAATGGTTATTGTTATTCAGTTAGTTCTAGGCCCTACATGCATCTAGGGCTGTGCAGCCGTTTTTTTTTTTATTCTTTGCTTGTGTCCTTTATGCCCCCACAAAGTAGTTATGACTTTAAATGGAAAATTTCCTCCCTGATTTGTTGTATTCTTTGTAAAATAAAAACTCTTAACAATCTAACTTGTGATATCCATCAGGCTCAGCTATACGGATCTGGAGGCAATATTTCTCTCTTGTTTATGTCATTAGTTTGATTTTAGTTAATTTTCACTTCCAGATGTCTCTTGTGCCTGGGTTTTTGTTGGTTTTTTTTTTCCTGGTTAAGAGGATATAAATTACCTTGATAGGCCAGAGCTGTTTGCTCTGTCTTACTTGTTTAATTTCTGGATACATTTTGCAGAGCCTGATCCCTCATCATCACAAAATAGTTTTTACTGGCTTACTACACAGATTTCACTTTGGTTATTTAGTGGCATGCAATATGCAGAACGGACTGAAGAATCAGGCTTGTAGTGTGAGCACGTCTCCTCTTTCATTAAAGGGGTGCTAAGACCTGTTTGGTGAGAGTTGGGTCCAGGTCCCAGACTACAAGAAATATGAAGACTCTGGTTAGTATGGCTGAAAGAATGGAGGTGTGGGGTACTGTTATGAAGGATGACTTCTACTTGCTGGATTAGGATGTTATCTTCAGAAAATAATGCTAAACTGTGTCACATTCAGTATCTCCCTTCCCTGAAAGGCGAGGTTTTTGGCTTTACTCATTATCAGTGAAAGGTGTTGTACAACAGTGTTAGCAGACCTGCAGTGGGATGGCTGCCAAGCAAATAAATTCTGTGCTGCATCATCTTCTGCTGAATCACTTCTGGTCCCGAGGTTTCTCCCTGAGGGAGTGGAGGATGGTGTCAGGGTCCAGGTAGCTCCTCCAGGTTTTTTCTGCAGGGGTTTCTGAAGAAGGGTGGTTGGACTGCAATGGTATCAATTACGCCTTAGTGGACTTGAGCAGACCTCCACAGTACTTCTTCAGTTATGGGTGGGCTAGGTGCCTTTGCATATGGATATTTAGTTACTGGATTATATAAAGCACTGCAGCAATCGAATACTTCCTGCTGCTTTTCCAAAGAACTGCTGCAGGGACACTCACGTATTGTGTACAAGGATGCCAGGGCACCTTGTACTTTTCTCTAGAGGCTTTGAAAACTTAAAGAGATGAGATCCAGTGATCTTAGAAAAAGCCTGGGAACTGGTACTCAACTACTGAATTTGAGTGGCAGGGACACCCACTGCTCATGTTATCTGCTACCATTTCCCCACTGGTAGCCCAGGACTAACTAACATTCAACTATAAAAAAAAAAATAGAAATGCTTCTAAAATTTTCTGAAGCTTACAAAAATATGCAGTCATTACTACTTCTTCTCTAACCAAAAAGTCCCTGATTCAGGGGCCTGCTCTTTGCAGTTACCATCTCCAGACAGTTCTTGGTGGGACAAGTCAACTTATAGAAATATTTCCCTCACTTTGGGACCAGCTGCAGGTCCCTCTTGGGCACCTTTTTCCTGCTCAGCTGCGGAGGAGTTGAGAAAAGCAGTCACAGAGCAGCTATTATTACTGAGGTTGCATATTAATTGTCATTTAAACATTCAAATTGTCAAACGCACTATTTTGGGTTTCATGCTAGTCTGCTGAGGTCTTGAGCTCATGCTGATCCAGGATCGTGAAGGAGACTATGCAGCAAGTCAGTGAGATTTGTATGCTGAAAGTCACTTGTGCTTTGAGAGCATGCCAAAACCAATGTTTCAGAGGGCATGTATAACACTGCCAAAATCAAGCTGATGAATGGCTGTATCATTGAATTTGGATGTGGAATGAGGGTCAAGTTCAGAACAGTTTAGCAGTAGGATATTCACACAATCTAAGCAGGATGAGACCAGGGCACTCTGTAATCAACAGTCACTAAAAAGAAGTTATTTAGCCCTGGTATTTTTCTAAAGTGCAGTAGATGGAGGGCAGAGAGAAATTAAATCTGGAAGGTAGATGACAAGGCAAGCTTAGGACCATACAGTACCAGGCTTATCTGAGCATTTCAGAGTTTGCTGTAATTGGGCACAGTAAAACAAAGAAGGGAAATGCTGATGGTCTCCTCTGGAACCTGTACACATCCGGGAGCTGGTTCTGTAACACTGGTGTTCACTCTTTTCTTCCAGAAGTACAGTTGCTCATAGTTAACATTAATTCAAAACACGGGAATCAGAAGTCTGTAGATGAAACTGCATGCTATTTTTCCTGAAGATGAGAAAAGTTTGAATTTAAATAATGAGATTTAGTTCTGAAAGCATATAGCCTTACATTTCATTTTTTTATTGGAGAATTTTATCTCCCTGAGTAACAGGCAGGTGATACAGCAAGAAGCATATAACTTTCTCCTTGCTGGAGAAAGATGTCAAAGAAAAGCACAGATCGGGTACAGAAGATGTCAGGTCCTGGCTGAATACCTTCCTCTCTTAGCTTTTACTTTTCAATTCCATTTACATTCCTCTCTTTAACCCGTGGGTGCTTTCCGATTGCTTTTGACTGAAAGAGGTTTTTTATGGCAAGTTACTTTGGGCTGAAGCCAGTTTTAATAAGTTTTATAGTCAAAGACCATGTGACCAAGAGAGAGATCGCAGTAATTCAGGTCCACCAAGACGACTGCTGAGAAGAAAACTAAGAGCTTACCTAAGAGATAATACTGCCTAAAGTAACTGCCAACCACGATACTGCTATTTGCTATTAACTTATGAGAAGTGCGATATCATTTCTAACACACACAAAGGACAGCACATGCAGGTATGTTGGGAATGTCATGGACAATTTAATTAAAATAACTGATTGTATGGTAATTGTGGCTGCATCCTACTGTGATTTTTGTGACCTTGATGGTATCCTTTCTTATACATCAGTCATAAGCTCTTGGAGTGATGACTACTCAGTCCAAATCCATGGAAGGGGTCCAGTCCTTGATATGGCACTGTGTCCAGATAATGATGTAACAGAGAGATGACTAAGAAAACCACTTAATGTAAATTAGCTGTTTGTAACCAGAAAACTCAAGTGAGAGCTCATGATGCTCAGGGCTCGATGGAAAACAAATATAATAAGAGCAACGTGTAATTAAAGGGAGTTTAGAGCTGAGGCTATCTATTGAAAATCATCTGTATAGTGTTGCCATAATATCTAATGATGGACAAATCCACCTCGTAAGTGTACTAGTTGGATAGATATTTGTTGTTTCTACATTTGTGCTTAGATTACTAAATGGCTTGTACAAGGTAGATTAAATCTCACGGCAGAACATGACGTTAGAAACATTAGCTAAGCTTTACAGACCCAAGTGATTGCAGAGCTATTCCAAATCTCCAGTGATTATTTATACCAATCTTCATATTAATTTATTGCCTGCCCCTAAATTGGAGAGTTGCTCTTCAGATAGAAGTCATAGTTAAAAGAAGAACTGAACTCCAGGAAGACAGAGGACCTTGATTCAACCTAGCAAAGAGGGTAATAAGAATTGGAGAGCTGGTGAATATTGTATTAGTTTGCAGTTTGAATTCAGCTCCAGCAGAAGTCTTGCCAAGATGCCCAATTCTCTTTCCACTCTTTCCTTTAGGCAGTGTATCTGGTAACTGTCTATTTCATTTAGTGAACAGTCATGAACCGTGTACTAAATACTTAACAGTTTCTCCCTCTTCCACCCAAACAAGCCCACTTAAGTTATCTTTAAGGTCAGAACTAGAGCGGGGCTGGTCACATAATGAGTTTGTCTTTAGCTGCACCCTTCTGCCCAGCTCCTGCTCAGATGCTCCAGGGCTGGACCACAAACACCTCATCTCTGGTCAGACACTTCACCACATCTCAAGGATTCCTTCTCTTTTTCACCACTGTGAGCCATCATTCATGTGGGTCTGGGCTAAAAGTGCTGGCTGCTTTGTTTCCTGGTCTCCTCGTGCTTCCTCGTGTTCTCCCAAACACCCCCTGCCTGCACGGTGAGGGTTAAATCTGGCTAGTACCAATTCCTACAGTGTGTCTGAGTGTTTGTCTGAGTAGAAACACTGATGAACTACGATCCCATTTCAAATATCCCTGCAAACAGACAGTGGCAATTCAAATATTTGCTGAAAAACAGAGGAAAGAGATGCAAGCCTGGCTGAGCTGGATCATGTGTCTGGTAAGCACGGGTACTTGAGGGGACCTTTCTCCATTGTTTTCTCAGCTCATTTCCAGCTGTACACCTAACTGCTTACCTAATTGATCAGCTACTGTTAGTAACTATAATAAAAAAATACCGATAGTCTCCAGAGAGAAGTATGTTTCTTCTCCTGGGCGACACTGAAGGTGACAATGCTGCAAAGGCTGGAGGGTGAACGTGGGCCTTCATAGGACAGAGGAGGAGGTCGCAGTGGCCGTACTTTCATTCAACAAAGAGGTCACATTTTTGAAGGTCAGATCTTTCATCTTCCATTTCCTAGGTACAATACAGCCAGTGCATTGCTGCTCTAGCTCTATATAAAGAAACTTAAATTTAGGCCAGTTTACAAAGCAGCACTCAACACTATAGCTTACATGGCTTCTCCTCTTTTGAGGCTCGTAAAAACCAAATTTGTAGCAAGAAATATTGCCTTACAACTGGTGTCAGGTTCTTGTAGAAACAGAGATTGGAAATTAACATCTTGGCAATGGTGAAAATCACTTTGTGTTTGGAGAGCAGGAAGTTAAATGACCAGCCTGCATCAATTTTTCCCACTTCAGCTGTGCAGCAGTGCTAAAAACAGACAGAAACACCAACAGCTTGCCTGCTTTTATGAATTCAGGTTGCCCTAGTTTATATGGATGTACGTGCGTGTGCGTATGTGTACGCAGTTACTCTGCGTGAATGGAAAGAAGAGCTCCACCTAGAAAAACAGAGATGTATTTTGGGGCTGTTACAGTCTTAGAGGAACACTGGCAAAGGTTGGTTAATGCAACTGTAAAAAATGTGGCTCATAAATCAGAAAAAAAGTACTGTGATGCATTTGGAGTAGCCAGTTGTGCTTTATGAATAGAGTATCCCGGAGGAGTCAGTAGTGCTGCTGGGCACGGAGTAGAGCTGTATATATTACATATAGGTGGTGTAGAAGAAGACTAGGCTTGCCTTGGCCATGCTAGGTGAGTGGCCCTTGGTGTGGTCTAAAGGAGTAAACCAGCTCAGCAGCCCTTTTTTATACAATTTATCAAAATTAATAATAGAGTAAACATAAACTGAAACAAGCATGACAGTTTATTTACCAAAGTAATAAAAATGCAAAAAAAAATACAGTAATCAAATTATGTTCTCAAGCAATAATGAATCAATAGATTAATAGCTTCAAAGTGCTTCCATACCAAATTAACACAATAAGCAATCAAATCAAATGATGAGGCTGTCACTTTCAGTCCTTGTCACTAATGAAGTTGTGCTGAGTGAGTCAGAGGAAGAGTTGTTTGCTTTCAGACCAAAAGTATCCGACATCCTACCCAAAAGACTCCTTTCCCTTGGCTGGGGAGAAGCACAGGTCACACGACGTTTTTGGACTTAGACCCTTACCAAACAAGAATGACAGAAGTGAGTGACATTCCTCGTACAACCTAAGTTATGTGCAGCTATCCAGGCACAAACAATAACACTCCACAGAAGATTTCTGACAGTCTTGTGGCTGTTTCAGGGTGATGAGTGCCCCTCACCAATTCCCCTGCCCATGCACACAGTTTGTAGGATAGCAGATCTACCTGCTTAACACACATGAGATCACTAAATAATGCATGATGGCAGCTTTTGAACAGCTTTCGACCCACTCAGATCTTCCTGACTAACTCAGTGTCAGGCTGTCATTTATTTTTATGAAACTCTGAAAGATGTTTCTCCCTGTGCTGTACACAAACATTCATTTGTAACCAGGGAGGGAGGGTGGTGCAAGGAAGAGAGAAAATAATTAGACTGAAATTAACCTGGTGGAAGAGCGATCCGGTGAGGAGCCAGCAGTTGTGCCTGCGAGCCAGGTGAGTGCCTGTTGGCTGGGGCTGGACCATGCCCAGGACCCGGGCAAGTGCCTGCTCCCTGGGCTGGACCATGCTGAGTCCCTGGAGCAGAGCTGCTCAGGCACCACTCGGTTCACTGCTGGCGACACGCAAATTAATGGCAGGCGATATGGGGAAAAATAGGGAGGGATGGGGAATGCACTGCTCAACAATGCCAAGGAAAAAACGCGCTAGGAGAGGCTGCACTTTCTGATGACTGTAGTATTCCCTTCCTGAAACAAAGCCGAACCCCAATGAGTGCCGGGGATAAGAAGGGCTGGATTTATACTGCGTAGAGATTCGCTGAGAAAAAAGTCTCTGGATATTTCTCTCACTAAAATATCTCACTAGGAGAGTTCAAAGGCAGATACTGGTGGGCTTTATCAAAAGAAAAAGCTTTCAACCCATCAGAGAGCAACAATGTGCTGTCCAAGGAATATGAAGATAAGCTACTATAATTTCACGCTGTGTTATTTTATTCCATAAGACAAACTATTACTTGCTTTCACAAATTTATAACAGTGACCATATGAATTATGGTTTGATGTCACAGGCAGTGTCATGGTTTAGCTAGTAAAGGAAAGAAAAAGGTAATTGCAAAATGTACAATGACAATAAAAGAGCAAAGCTAGGTGGTTATGTTAGCAATTATTCCTGATGTGAGAATATTTCCACTATATCTAATTTTCAAGAAGAAAATTTATTTTAAAGAAAAATCCTTCCCAGAATTTTAATAAGGGCCAGAGGAAATGGATGGTGAACCTCGTGGTGAGTTGGGTGAGCAGCATGAACGAGAGGTAGCAGGGAAATCAGCTGAGATGTCACTTGTTGCTTCCTGACAGCTTCAGGGAGAGGATATCGATCAAGGACTGACTCTGAAGAGGGCAGCCATCAGCCTGGATGTCATTACTGGCGAAGTAGCTGGCGTGTTGGAGTCTTTGGATACGCATTTTACAAGCAAAGCAAGAAAGCAGTTCAACATCACTCTTCTGAGCAGATCACCATAAGCAACGACCAGAAATTTCTAGCAGGTGGTGAGAGGAAAGGCCCCACAGCAAGTCTGCGTGGGCAGCTAGCAGGAGAGCAGTGGCCTGCTTCTTTCTGATATTCTTCTAAAAAGTTGGGAGGACGCTGAAGACAACTTCTCTGGGACAATGGCATTGACTTTGGTAACTCTTTTAAGTGAGGATGAGTCAACAGGGAATGGGTTGTGGGGCAGGATAAAATGCTCTAGGGCATTTTGACTGTTACGGTAGGTGCTTGTTTAACATGGCTAGGAATACTGTTATTCAAATAAATATGTGTTGCTAAGATACCCTGTT
Source organism: Tetrax tetrax (assembly GCA_009806455.1). Taxonomy (NCBI): domain Eukaryota; kingdom Metazoa; phylum Chordata; class Aves; order Otidiformes; family Otididae; genus Tetrax; species Tetrax tetrax. Next base: position 291,302 of record WHYT01015531.1, on the reverse strand, counting down.
AGTTCAATAGCCTTGAAATCCAATTTGTGTCATTAGACTGGAGGTGCAGATATTTTATAGATGTGTCATTACAGCCATTGCAAGCAGACCTGGGAGGCAGAGAGGGAACTCCTCAAACACTAATAAGAAATGAAGCGGTGACTAGCAGCAGCTCTGACCTGGAGGGCGAAGCTATCCTTGGAAGACAAGCAGCTTGCCGAGTGGGAGCAGGAGAGAAGAGTGAGCAGGAAAGCAGCACTAAAGGAAGAGGGACAAAAGCAGCAGGACGAGACATAAGGGAAGGGAACATGCTGCAGCACACCAGCCTGATAAATGCCACTGCAGACACCACACGGCCAACTTAGGTTGTGTTCATATCAGCCAGTGAGGAGCAGCAACAGAGGCAGACCTCAGAGACTGAGGGGTGGTCTTCTGAGGCCAAGGATCTGTTGTCCTTACCAGATCAATTTCAGGGTTTTTACTTGAGTATGGCTCTGGACTTGTCCCATGAGCTGAAGTCCAGTCAGTGGCTGAAGCACCATAGATGTATTCCTCAGGTGTGACTCCTGAGTTAGTGTTGTCCAAGCACAAACAAGCATCCAAAGATCTCCAATTTAGGTCAGCATAAGCCTACTTTTTAGGTCTGTAGGCCATGGTGTAGAAACATTTATTCCAGCCTTTCTAAAGCAAATTCTCTGTACCATTAAGAGAGGGAAAGAGGTGTCCCTAGAAACTTCTAGATATGAATTCAGCATCTTTGAGCATCTCTCTCCATTGATAATTTAAGAAATGAGTAGGAAATGCTGGATGACTCATTCCACCAGAGGTATTGCTTTTCTGAGGCAGATCAACAGCTTTTTAAAGAAAAGGCAGTGGCGGTAGCATGTCTTTTTCTTCATCTGCTTCTCCCTGCCATCTCACCGTGTAATAAGCCTAGGGAGTGGAAAATGCGCCTTGAGTAGGAGCAGCCTTGGCTCTGTGCTTTCCTCAGCCCAAGAAGATCTGTTTTTGTCTGATATGAGAGTATGTCAACCTCAGCATGGAGGGGAGCCAGGGAGGGAGCATGAGGCACCCTCTCTCTCTCCTATTGACAGGGGACCTCTCTGCAATCATTAATGGGGCTTAGCTCCCAAACCTCAAGGGGCTCAGCAGGAAAGCTAGCAAGAGGGAGTCTCAGTCTCATCTGGGAAGCAGCAGGAGGTTCTGCTCCTTGCAATATGTCAGTAATAACACAAGTGGTCATTGAGTAGGATCCAGGTTGTTTTGGGAGAAGACACCAGCTGCCTTTTCTTGAAGGATAACTGGAGCCATTTTCCTCTTGCTTCTTCTGCTTCTGGCTTCATCACACTCACTTTACAGCCAGAGGCGGGGGTCAGGGTAAGCAGGGAGGTTCTTCATGTCTTTAGGTGCCTACCAGAACAGGTGCCAGGGGTGTTCTGTACCCTGCCCACACATGTGGTCACCAGAAAGGTCCCAGTCTGCAGATTTCCTTACCAGCAAGCACGTGAGAGCTTGAAAAACATCACCCCTCTCTTCCTAGAGACTGAGTCAAAAGGGAAAGCATCAGGGTTGGATCCTGGTTTCAGACACAGAAATCCTAAGCCAAGGCTGGTACACAAAGGAAATTTTCCATGTATTCCTCCTTTTTCTTGGGGCTTTAGCAGCTGATATCTTATTAACACTTATATTTGTCAATTCAGTTTATACCTTTTCATTACATAGGGCTTTGCAAGATGGTAACCCTTGCTGTAGCATTTTAAGATGTTATTGCCTGCAGCTGCCTGCTCTGTCCCTCTACTCAAAGTTATGACCTTCTAAGAGTCAACAGAAGGGAACGTGCACCCAACTGCATTGGCTTCCGTTCACCATCCTGCACATTAAGGCCTTCAACTAATGCTGGGGACCGTAATTTGGAGCAACAAAGGAACAAGTGACATTTCCTTCTCTTCACACTACTAAGGGGGCAATAACCTTTTCAACTGGGGGTGAGTGACAGATGGAGCTGGTCACATATTAAAGCAGTAGCTCAGGTTTCTCAAAGTTCGTGCGTGGCAGTGGTAAGCCGTGATGGTCCTACAAGGACTTTACTTATACAGTAATAGAGGTACAACAATTTAAACAGAATGTCTCATGCTTGGATGTGCAGCTGTATCCCCATTTTGGCTCTTTGCTCTCCTAAAGAAAGCAAAGCTGTGTTTTATAAGCAAACCAAACTATCCCAGCAAACATGAACTCTTGCCCATATAGCTGGATCTGCACCAGAGGCTTCTGCTGACACAGCTAAGACAGTCCGGGATTATTCTTCTTCTCCCTCCTATCAACACACCAGGCTGGAAAATATCTGTTGTAGGGACTGGAATAAAAGCAATCACAATAGTTTGTCTTTTCTGCAATGCTCCAATTTAAACAGGGTCACACAGGCAGCGTTCGTGGGTGCAGTTTTACTGCTGAGATCAATTTCATCGCCTTGCAAAATTCGACAAGTGGTAACATAGCGCGGCTATAAAATTAGAAAGCCCAATTACGGCCAGGCTCTGTCTGCACAGGTCTCAGCTTTGGTGATTGGAGCCGCCAGCACGTTCACATGAGAGCAGAAATCTGCCAGAGATGCCCCACAGCCAGCCTGTAAAAAACAAATATTGGGGGTGCATATGAAGGAGAGGAGCTCACAGTTTGATCTAGCTGCTGTGCTGTCGGTCTCTGTAACCAGTTTTTACTTACAGAGATGCAGTTCTGGCAGAGTATAACTATTGTTGTAACAGTTCTGAGAATGGTGTTGAAGGAGAAACGTGTGGATTAGTGGGGATGGCTGCTGAAGCGCTCCCGTCACCCCTGTGCAGGGTGATGGAAATATTTCATTATTACTAACCTATCCTAGGAAATGAAAGTCCTCCATCCTTTTTTTTGACTCTGTTTAATAATGTTTATGGTGAATGACATGGTGTCCTCCACAGTCGTCAGACGAAGAACCCATGGACAAATTTCTGAGTTCATTAAAGCCAAGCAGGTAAAATCTTGATCTTACAGACTTCAGTGGAGCGTGGAGTTTACTTTATGCGCACAAACATGCCCATGTGTATAAAGTCCTTTCGTATTATATTCTGCTGTTGTGTAATAGTTAAATTATTTCCCAGTATTAATGTTTAACATAGATTTTTTTCCAGTTTTAACTTAGAGTTGATTTCTTCCAGTTCTGCCCTGAGTTTCTGGTAACTGAACCGTACTTCCTTTGCAGAAGGGTGATGTATGGGGACGTTACTATCTGAACCTGGGGCCAGGACACAAAGAACCCAGTGTGTCATTGCCTACCACTTGTGCAGCCATTTAAAGCAGGCAGCAATGTGTGTAATGCTCCCCCATTCCCCACCAGTGAGAGTCTGTGCTCACTGCCCAGTGGTGTGAAGAACAACTTATTTTGCTGACCAGTGAAGGATGAGGTCCACAGATAACCACTTTCTGATCTTGCCTCTTCTAGTAACTCCTCAATAGCCTTAGGCATTTTGCTTATTGTCCCTCCCCTTTTTCTCATGTTTATAAACCAGGGATAATATTTATACACTCTCTTGGCTGTTATGATGACTATTAATTACTGTTCATGCACTGCTCTGGAAATTAATGTATTGTGCAAGTACTAAGTGTAATTTAATTATTCAAAATTCAGAATTATTTTACTCTACAGGCTATTTTTAGTTCTCATTTCTTAGTCTATACAGAAAACATACCTATTTTTTTCAGTCTGCAGAAGACTGTTATTGGCAAAAAGTATATGTGCCTTGCAGCTGACTGGTATGGAAATAAGAGGCTCTCTAGGTGCCTGTAATTCCTAAGATTGTGTTTTTTGGGGTCTCAGATGATCACATAAAGAAATCTTTATTTCCCAGCAAACTAAACCCCATCTTTTTCATCTCAGCTGTCTGCCCCTTCTGTTGGCTTTTCTATAAACCAAAGAAATGTTTGCACCATCTTCTATACCCACTAGTGCACCTTCTCTCTTCCCTGTCACCTCCTTTCCTTTCTTAGCATTGTATGGCATGGTTTTCCCACCTGTTGCTATTTTAAACCTGCCTGGAGGTTCTCCCCATCTGGAAACCATTTGATCTGAAGATTAATGTGTCCCAGATCTTATTTTGAAAACTCATTTCATTTCTGTCTTCTGATCTCATGCTAATTTGTTCATATCTTTTCAAGTTTTAGACTAAGGAAAATAAATTCTGATTTTTAATGATTTATGACTGAAAATCACTGACGGTTTGACTGAACTCTGTATGCATGGCTCAGAGTTTCTTTGACATCAGGTATGAGTCAGTCGTGATTCGGCTGAATGGATGTTGCTTGGTCTCTGGCTGTCTTCACTGACTCATGACATGGATGGACTCTGTGTGTGTGCATGTGCGTGCACGCTGGTGGAAGCAGGCAGAGAGCTGCATTTCACCCGGTTTGTGCTGATCTGCCCCCTCAGAAACATTGAGAAAAAGCAGTGCCCGTGCTGTGGGGACTGACGGAACCGTGGGAACCACTACTAAGGAAGTTATTTGCTCATTGAGTAGATTATTGTCATTATTATGCCTCTTCTGTCTGATGTATGCTGGGTTGTTTTCATGCTCTAGAGAAGAGTGACTCTTGCTCGGTGGGAATTCAGAAGGATCTCCTTCCATGTGTTTACAGCAGTCAAGGAGAACAGTCCTAATATATGTAGCCAGCTAAAAAAAAAAAAAAAAATCATGCTCCAAAAGCCATAGTGAGGATTTAAGGAAATGGATGAGAGTTGCATGCTCAGCCACTCATCTTTATGACCAGATAGGATCAATGTTCAGACAACAAAAGGTTATAATAAGTTTCTCCACTGGATATTTCTCTTCTACACAGAGTTTTGGTGAGTCTACAGAGATTAACTCAAGAAATGCCCATAATTTCTCAAATTCTCAAATCTTTGCACTGACAGTAACTCTGTTCAGGGAGTACCACGTAAAAATTAAAAGACTCAGTGACAATCCTGTGCTACACAAATATCAGAGCTGCTGCAAATGAACCTAGGGAAAAAGAGACTGGGATTTTATACTGGAGTGGACAGAGGACCAGGAAATTTTCAGACTGTCCTCTAACCTAACCATTGCCTTTGAGATGACCCTGCCTCATGTGAGGCATGATTCAGGATGCTATAAAGCCTTTGTTGCCTCAGGCAGCATCTTTTTCTACAGGAGCAGTAGGAGGAAAACACAAATGTAGTAAGTTATGAAGCAAAACAGAGCCATCAACTGTTTTTTCTGGCCTAGTCCCTGAAGAGGAGGCCAGACAGGTAGACCAAGATAAACAGCCATCGCTTTGACCTTCTCTTGATTCATGCACAAAGCCAAAAGTCAGTTATTTTTGTGGAGAAAATAATGGGAGCTGTACAGTACTTTTGTCCCAGAAAAGCCAAAATACCTGATAAGAGGTTTCTTTTCTCCACCAAGGGGTGGCTCTGAGCAGGCTAAGAATGGCAGGGTTGGGGAAGAGGAAAAGCCTATAACAGCTGGGTGATACTGGTTTGAAATACTCCATATGCAGTTTTTTCTGGGCAAGGTTAGTGGATTCACTGTGGCCCTCCTGGATACAAAGTGAGGTTGAAATGGAGCCTCTGGGAAGAGACATGAGCTCGGTCCTGCGCTAAAGGAAATTAAGACTCAACAGGGACTTGACTGAGTGGGAGGTAACTTCTTGTGTTTGTGCATGTGCAAACTGATGCTGGAGCAGATTAGACTCTGCAAAGAGGGCAGCACTGACTGTACTGATGGTGGAGTCGAATGTGGGTTTGTGTGTGTGCATGTATATGCATACTCGTGTTTCGTAAAACTTAAGTGGTTGTGCTGAGGAAGAATGTCTCTGAAGAAGAACCACTGCATAGGCAGGGCAAGGAATGGAGGTCAGCAAGCAAGGGTCATAGAATCAGAGAATCATAGAATTGTTCGGGCTGGAAGGGACCTTTAAAGGTCATCTAGTCCAACCCCCCTGCAAGGAGCAGGGACATCTCCAACCAGATCAGGTTGCTCAGAGCCCCGTCCAACTTGGCCTTGAATGATTCCAGGGATGGGGCATCCATCACCTCTCTGGGCAACCTGTGCCAGTGTAAAATTTTTTTTCCTTATATCAAGTCTGAATCTACCTCCCTCTATTTTAAAACTATTACCCCTCGTCCTATCGCAACAGGCCCTGTTAAAGAGTTTCTCCCTGTCTTTCTTATAAGCCCCCTTTAGATACTGGAAGGGTCTTACTAAGGGAGCAGCAAGTGAATGAGGAGTCAGCTGCAGAAAGGGGTAACCCCACAAACGAGGAGAGATGAGGCTTAGAAACTCATTTAGGCACCTGTGAATGGGAGCCTAAAAATGGGAAACTCTGCTGTATAATACTGCATAGTCACATACATTGCCATGGGATGGGAGGTGTGAGACCCTCATATTGGATGAATAGTGACAGGTTAGGAGGAAAAACATGGAGAACTGATGGCAGACAGCATGGCCTCTGTGCTTGTAAGGAGAAATGCTTGTAAAGGACAGGAACCAAATAAGATACAGAAGCAGCTGTATAGCTGTACCCATAGCTACAGAAAAGAAACAATACTTTGAAAAAGCAAACCTTGCATCTTGCTGGGAGGATAAAACGGAGAAAAAGGATTTTCCAGTGCAAAAGGAAGACATAGACTGTTCAGAAGAGGGTGTCTTCAATGACATCTTGATTATTTCTTGGTATGACAGTTACTGTGTTAAGTCTTGGGGTATGAACTGTGCTACAGTAATACAAATAATTAAACATATCTGAATAATTAAGTGTACCTGAAGGAGTATTGGACACTGAGGAATGCAAAATTGTCCTTCCACAGAGGAAAGGGGTTGGGCAACAGTCAGAACAACTCTTTGTATATTCCCAGCATGTCTGTGCAGCAGCTACAGCAGTAATTTAGTAATCAGTTAGAGTCAGGGTCATTTGAGCTGTGACAAAATACATGGCTTGATTTGGTTCCATACCACAGCTCTTCTGCTATCATTGTTATGGTTTTCCATTAGTATATAGTATTCTGCCTAACTGTATTTTAATAGCATGCTATGGGTAGCCCTATGCTCTGCACAAAACACAATATTTAAACAAAGAACTGTGGATTTTTAACCCAGTCATATTTTATGACTAAGATTATTGAATTGCTTATAGGACTCCAATAATTTTCTTCAGGGGTCACAGTGGCCTTTCTCTAATAGGCAGTATAACAAGCTACTCCATTATAATGTGGCCTCACTCCATTATAATGTGGCCTCAGCTTCTAAAGTTTGAAACTTGGCAAGTAGAAATGGAGATGACATCGGGGACTTTCCCAGAGGCTTCCTGAGGAGTCAGACATAAATTAATTACAACACGGGCAGAAAGAAAAATGTCCATCAGGAAAGCTGAGGTGATCTCCGGTGAGACTATATAAAATCCGAACTAGGACATTTGGATGTTGGCTGAGCCTGGAGAAAGAACTCACAGGAGCAGTTAATGCAAGAACAGGTATCCATCCTCATCCCAATGCCTGAGTAGACTCATTCACTGTTTGACCTCAGCCCCAGCCTAGGTTCAGCATCACACAGAGACAGATTCACGGGTCATTCAAGGCAGGGCACACTGTTCAGCACACTTCTCAGACACCTCTGAATATTTTTCCAGACCTGAGTGTGTAGAAGCTACAGGAAAAGAAAAATAAAGCTATTTGTACCTGGCATGCTGAAGGAGCTTGGAGGAAGTGTCCTCTGACTCAGGCTGCTCTACCACTGCTGCAGCAGAGCCATGAGTCTGTTCCAACTCCTGGAACTTGTTTCTCTTAAACACAGTAGCTCTTAAACACAGCGATTTGGAAGCAGCATAGGAAAACACGAAATCTCTGATTGCAGGAAGCTAGAATAAAGTCCTAGCACCCCAAGAGCAATAAAAATCTGTGTGCTAACTTGTATGAACAAGTCACAGAGGCTTTCAGCTCCGTGGTGAAATGTGGTTGAGTATGCTGTTAATAGAGAGGGAATGACATCTCACTGAAGTCACATCTGCGGGCTGAACATAGCTAGGCGAGCGTGTCATCTACAGTAAAACAGGATGCAAGCATGACTGTGTATCAGGATATGTTTCTGAATGACATAGTCATGGACATGACCACCTGTCGGCTATGTACATTTTGGGAACATGGCACAAGATCTTCATCAGCTGGGAAGACACATGACACAACATCAAACTGTGCCGTGTTGTAGACAGTCTGCCTGTAGCATGGGCTGTCCATACACAAACCCGGTATGCTTCTAATCCAGCATGGGACCAGATTTGTATAAAGTCAGGTGATGCCCCATTTAAATAAATTTTTAACAATTTTTTTCAGTTCTTGGTAAATGTGAACTTCTGTTTTATGTAGATGTCGTTATATTTTTGCCAGAGAGCAATTGTCCCTTCTATCCTCCTTAGGCTTTTCATTTTGCACTGATAATCCCAAAGCAAAATCTTATTAATGCTTTCTGAAAATAGCTCACAGAGTTGCGGTTTCCATCAGAGCAGCTGATTTTGCATTCCAGAATTGGTGAGCAACACACAAGCCAAGGCAGGGGCTAGGCACAGCAGTACTCACAAGCTCCAAGATGATTTGCCTGTCAGGCTCCCATTTAAATGGCATCGTGTCTGTGATAAGCAACTCTATCCTCATTATCTTCTCTTAAAAGCCTATACCACTTACTGATTACTTCAGGAGAAGTGGATAAGGGCCCTGTCATTTTACATTGCTTAATGCTTTCCATTACAAAAGACCATCGTGATGTTTCATGAGAAATTTTCATATATTCAGTTTTTTGGAGGGGGCTGGATTTTCAACAGCATCAAAGCCTTTTGGCTGGAAAAGTGTAATGCTTGCTAGGTTTTGGCTGATTAATTGTGAAAAAGTATATTGTCCCCAAAAAAATCACCCTTACTTTTCATCTTTGGGAAAAAACTTCCTTCCTTGCCAGCATCAGCTTTCTGAGGATGGATTGTGTTTGTAGCAAAGCTGCTCATCTCGCTGCTCTTGGGATGCCCCAGTAGCTCTGTTGAAGCAATTGGTGATGACAAGAGAAACAGGCCCAGGAGCCTTCCCCCTCCCTGTGCAACCATACATTTTTCTGAGCCCAGCAGAAAGCAGCAGAGCAACTTCTCTTCTGGGGTACCATGTTCTTGCTGCAGCTCCTCACTCCTCACTCATGCTGCGGAGACCCCCTGCCTCCAGAAAGTAAGGAAGGAGTGGGCTGAGCAAGGCAGTCCTGGATATGTCCATCCCCAGCGTGGAGGGGACAGTCAGGGCTCAATTCAGTTGTCCAAACACGACTATCTTGTGCTAGTTCAGATGTCCTTCTCTCTCCTGCATATTTCTGTGGGGCTTAAAGAAAAGCAGGAGGCCCACAATCTTCTCGAAACGTGGCTAGGGAGTAAATGGGATTCCCTAGAGAATTTAATACAGGACCAGGTGTCTACGATTAGAGAACAGATTCAAACCCTCCTCTTTATCTCCACTTTCAGACACTTAAATATAGTTGTCTGGGGTGCAGGCGTCTGCAGGTGGAGTAGGTGTCTCAGCTCCTATTGCTGTCACTGGAGAGCCACTTAAGACAGCTCAGTAGAAACTGCAGAGCTGTGAATGCACCAGATGTGCCCGGTTTAGGGAAGCCTGTTGACCCCCATTGACTACAGTGGCAGGATAGGTAAGTGGCTGATGTGGAGACAGCTGTTCTAGCAACACGTAAACTGAGGTATCTGGGTCTTGAGCTGAGTCCCACCTTCTACATCTATCCCTGGGGTTCATGTCCTTCTCACAATGGCAGCAGGTTGCTGTAGTTCCATGTAATCTGTTCTTTAACATTTTCCACTGTATGGAAAAAAAACCCTGGGGAATCACATTTAAAAAAACCTCAAACATGCAAAAACTTTATCTTAAGAAACAAGAAGCAAGTTGTAAAGTCAGACATTTGAAAATTAAAAGTGCTGTATGTTGTTACCCCTGCAAAACCTAGTTCAGTCATCTTGTGAATATGTTGCAATTTTCTAGATTTTACAGCTTTATAATTTTTCACATCCACTTCTCTTCATTTTACATTTCACATTACTTTCTTCCAATGTTTAATGACACATTATTAATATAAATATAAGAATATAAATATATTATAAATATCACTATTCAAAATATGTATTTATTTAGGTTGCAGAGTCAAGCACTTGAAAGTTAGGATATGCCAGGTGTACTCACTGCAAGCACAGCGAGATACATTCTCTATCCCAGAAATCTTATTAATCAAATTAACACAAGATGAACCATCTGCTACAGGGGTAAGGTGGGAAGATAAAAATAACAGTGACCAGGATGAATTACATGAACTGGGTATAAGCACTAAGAGAGAATGAATGATTGCCTTTATTTTCTTCTAAGTGATCTCAGGAGACCTCTTGGCCCTGGTGCTGTTGACATTCTTGGAATAATATTCTGTATATTGTCCATATCCCTGGATCTTTTGAAATAGCATAGTCAGAAACAGTGTGCCTGTGGGGACTCAGACATGCCTTCCTCAAATACCTGTGACAGACACATTCCTGGTGTGAGGAGTTTACAGTATTAAGTGGGAGATCCTCTAGCAAAAGTGCTAGAAGTAAAAAAAAAAAAAAGGGCATTTCATGTTACAGAACATGACTCTGGGCTCCAGTGTAAGGGTAGCCCACCCTGAGCCCACTGCCCAGCAAAGCCAGTGCATTGCAGCACTGATCCCACCATAAGTAGCCTCACATCACTGCAAGCTGGCACATGCTCGGATTAATCTTCTTCACAATGACTTCACTCTGAGTGTCATTTTCAGGAACAGATCTCTGAGCATGGATGTGTGCACATGATAATAACTATTGTATGTGGAGTTGTGATCTCAGTCTTTGCATCTGTGTGTGTAAGTACGTCCTGCTGTCTCTGGTGACAGAAGATGCCATTGACACTGCCTAGGACTTCACATGGGATATTTTAGACATTGAGGACAGAGAAAAGAGGGTGTAAAATAGAGTTAGGTCCTCAATTCTTTCTCCTTATTAGTTGTTCCACCGGATCATTACCTCTAACTCAACTCCTGAGCTCTTTCTGATGTCTGTGTTTCTATGCTCACGCACAAATATCTTGAAAACAGGAATATAAAATCAGACAATAGCGTGCTTTCCTCTCCCTCTTGCTGGACTAGATGAAAACCATTCTTTTGCCCCAAATGCATCTTTCTCCAGCAGGCTCTGTAGAGCGTCCTAAGGTTCTTTGTGCAATAGGTTTCTGATGAGGGTACTGGTAGAAAAGTAGACTATTGGGAGTGCTGGGGAAGTCTTTCAAAAATTGTCCAAATGACTGGTGCATCTATCCATCTACTAATTTAAGTTTCAAATCTGTATCTTTACTGTGGGACCTAGGGGTGTTTCCTAGCTTCTGGATCTGTATATGCCTTCTTCCCACTTCCAGGTCTGGGGCTGAGTCAAGACTTGGAAATGCACCAGCCTCCTGCCTCCTCACCCCGAATTCCAGGAGCCTGTGTGACCCAGCCAGAAAGAAGCAGTGACACCCTCTGCCTGCTCTTCTCACTGAGAGGATAGTGGGTCCTCAGGGCTCACCACAGTGCCAGCATGGCCTGTGCCACCTTCGCAGCACCCAGTCATGAGCACTTCATACTCCACTGCAGTCTGTTCTCAGTTTCTGCTGCATGAGATGATTCGTAACACAGGGGAGAAGAAGAACTAGATATAAACAGCAACTCTCGCCACGCTCCTATTAATCATCTTAGGGTATTATTGTCCCACCACATTCCACCCACTAGCTGATACCCCTCCAGAGTGTTCATGTCCCATATGTTTGTGCAGCAAAGGGTGGCTAAACATGCACGAAGCCGTGCCCATGTGCATTTGCAGTTCTCCCAATAACCAGCGATTCTCCTTTTGTTCCTCCTGGAATCTCAGCAATCCACTCCTCACCCACGCGTCCGCCATCTGCTTTGGGTTTTTTGGTGCCGCCGCTGTACCCATATGAGAACAACTGCACACAGCTCATCCTCAGAAACATGTCAAATGTTGCTTTCTTTCCAGTCTAGAAGGAGGAAATGTCGGAACTGTTTCCTGGTTTCTGAGAGTTTTGAAAAAGCGTATTTTCTCTAATGATCACAAAACAGAAATTATCTGGCTTACAAAACGCTGTTCTTCCCTCCTACATGTGCTTCAAAACACACCCCTTGACCTGATCTTTCTTTGGAGAATGCAGTCTATTGTTAGTACTCTTTGCTATTGTAAGTATGGTTTACCGTTTCCTAAGTTTCCTTTTTCCAATAGGTGGAAAAAATACACCACTTCTCTGACCTTTTGAACTGCTTGCTTTTTGTAGCTATCGGCACAAGTGCAATATGTAAAAAAGGGTGGAAGAATATACACATGTGATGATTTGTGAAAGTGGGGTCAAGTAGGTGAGAGAAAGAAAGGGTATGAATGTGGATGGATGGATTCATCTTCTTTAGGCTGTTTCTCGTATGTAGTACGCACTGTTTCTTGGCGTCCACAAGAGCAGCCAGGTCCACGCCTACCCTACATGGTGCCATTAGCACCAGAAGGTTCTCTGCAAACTTTAATTATGCTAATGACTTCAACCCAAACTACCAAATAGATAGTTCGTTTCTGTAACTGGGTGATTTTTCTCTAATGTAATCCACACTACTTTTAAAACCACCACAAATGTGGTCTAAGCAATACTATTTGTTTTTGAAATGTCATGAGTTTAATGTGGGAATTTTCAGTGTTTGGCACAAAAGTGGAGAAAGACATGTTCTCACCGTAGGTGAGCTGGAGCTCACCTGTGGTACTTTCCATTACATCTGTCACTAGGAAACTGCACATTTCCACATAAGAAAAGGCAACATAGTTGTCACTACTGAAACAAAAGGGTGAGGGGCTTTGTTTTTAAACACGCATAATAGTTCAACCAGCTAAAACAGCTTTTGAAAAAAATTAGGAACAATTGCCTTCCTCCTGAGGCTAAGTTAGAGGAATTGCTAAGAGAATTAGTCTGAAAGTTCAGAACTGAAATTACAAATGGAATATAATATCTCCTGAAGGCTTCACAATGGAAATATTGTCCCCAGGAGTGTTAATAACAGATTTGCCATTGCTTTCTATCCAGGCCAAAGAAAAGGGAGGGAAAAAGAGAGAGTGACAATGAGAAGGCTAAATGCTTTTGTATAGCGCAATGTTGTGATTTCCCTCCCAGCTGCCAAAAAAGCGCAACACTTTGAATTTTGGCTGATAATTCAACTGGGAGAATTTCAAAGCAGCTTACAGATTAGCAGAAGAACAACTGTAACATGAATAGTAACAGAGACTAAGCAAAATACCAGAAGAAGAAAATGCAAGATCTCCATAAGAAAACACCGTGCATCTCACTGGTGATCAGTAAGTCCCTTAAGTACAGAGGACTGCTCCGTACCTTTGCAGCCACCACACACAAGAACCACAAGCTTCTGGAAACTGAAGCAAGATGTGAACTGGGCAGATCACTTACATGCCATCTTTTCTAGTGATGCTTAGAAGTGGAAAGCAGCAAAGCATTTTGTTACCCTTTTGTGGTGCTTTCTCATTATACATTTGTGATGCCTTATATGTCTTTTGAGACCTGCTTTTCTGTATTTATTCACTTATGCCTGTATTTTTGGCTTAGATCATCCTTATTCTTGATCATCTCTATCTCCAGCACCCAAAAAAGTTCACCATTGGATAATATGGATCATGTCCCAGTGGCTCCATGGCCAAGAGTCTTCAGGTGCAACTCTGAGAATTTTTTTTTTTTTTTTTTGGTGAAGATGCTCTATCCTGCACAGGAGGGGAGAAGGGAGGGAAGATAATACAATACATTTAATCTTTTGTTGCTTTTGCAACCCATTGATGATCTTTAACATAAGTGATTTTATTTTTCTGTTTAGATAAGTTGACAGTGTCCAGAAAAGAAGATACATTGATCGTAAACTTGGAGATACTAGAAACATGAGGCACTTAGTGGTCCCTAAGACTCTCTCTTGAGGCAGCATTCATAAAAAATCCATTACTCTTTCCAGGTCTTTGTCACAGCTAATGAACGTTCTGCTCTACTTTAAAAAAAAGCTTGGTGATCTTTCCTTTACTTTCCTTTCTAGAGGTAAAAAAGGCAATAGGAGACGCGGGCTGTTTTCAGCTCATGTCTAATACAGGAAAAATCAGAAGGCTCCAAAGATTTCACCAGAGCAGTTTCTCTCAGCTCTAATCAGTAAGAATGAGAAAAGAAGATATGGCTTTGCCATAGCCTGCTGGGTCCATCGTTTTTCTTTGTTAGCGAACTACAGTATCTGTGTTCATAGCAGAAGAATGCAGCCAACAAATCCTAGACATACCATATATTTCATGGGTTTAGCAACCCATAAAAGTTGAGACTAGCATCTGATTTATCTCGGCAAATGGCTCCAGCTGTTCCCAGGAACATATTTTTTTAATCAAAGGAGGTGTTCCCTAAATTAAGTCTTGATTTGAATCTCCTTGCCCAGGGACATATTTACAGAACTATTTGTAAAATATTATCTACTTTGTAAAAGCATTCTGAATGCTTTGTTAATGCAGTGTGGTGGGACTTTCCTGAAATCATTGTTTCTTCCCAAAGGAAACTAACATGATGATTATGTCCCTGCTCCTTGCAGGAGGGTGGACTAGATGACCTTTAAAGGTCCCTTCCAACCCAAACCATTCTATGATGCTATGATTAGTAATTGCTGGATTATCAAACAGTCCACAAGCTCATTTTCTGGCCTGGGCAAGTTATTAGAGTTTCATTAATGCTCAGCCACATACATTATTCTACTCTACTAACCTATTCCTAAAGAGACCATTGAGGAGAGGACAAAAGAGGGACAGAGGAACATTTACTTTCTTGAATGATATGGCGTTTTGCTTCCTTGCTGTGTATGGTGTCAATCCTTTCAAGTGCGAATGCAAGGGATGCCTGGCCCCCATGTCCCACAGTGTAGTGATAAGGAGATAATGGCAAGTGATGATGTTATACAAATACTTGAAGTTCAACTTGGCCTGGTTTTCAATAGTGAGTTTAACCTTTACTCATCTCTGACCATCCAGCACAGCTGTTTTATGGTCCCCCTCTGCTCACTCTCCTACCAGCTTTCCTTTTTGTCCCTGAAGCCTAAATCTTGATATGACACAGAGATGAAAAATCTCCAGGCTGATCTCTGTCGGAAAAAAAAGTCTATTGGTCTTCATAGGCCTCCATAAATCACTAGATGACCTTCTTTCTTCCAGAAAGGAAATCGAAGGAGGAGCCTGACAAATAGATATTTTTGACTGTTTAATATCTAATTTTAACTACTCAGTGAATATATTGGAAAGACAAGAGAGAGGTTTTTTAGGGGGATTTTTTTTTCCAGTGGAAAATGCTGGTTTGATAAAATTGAAATTTTTTACTGGTACATGTGGCTTTCATTACAATATTTGCAGAGGATGCTGAAATATTCTTCTCTTACCTTTTTGCTACAGCTTTTATGTTACACTGCTATTTTACATAAATGCAAAATGAAGTCTAATTGAGTAAGTCCAAAGGAAACTATTTGTCCTTAATGTTTGAACATTTACCTCAATGAAAACAATCTGTGGCAGTCACTTATATTTATGATTCAGAACAAAACCAAATTTTGAAGCCCTAGAGTTTTCCAGAGGATGGAATGTCTGGTTTCTGACTGCGCCTACTTTTGGTGCAGTTGTGAGGTGGCCAGCAATGCTGGTGATGCTACAGACATACGGGACCGAAAGGACACAGCACGCAGCATGGCCTGAGTCTTTGCTCTGTACTGCAGCAACCAAGCGCTGCAAAAGCTCCATTCAGCAGCATCCCTGGAAAACTCCCTTTTAGCCCACTCTAGTTGCTTTTTCTTCTTTAATTTATTGTTTTGTTTTTTTCTTTTTCTCTTCCAGGGACTTTTTTCACAGTCTTGGCTTACTTTCTCTTTGCTCTCCGTTGGCAGTCTGTATGTAGGTTATAGCACAAGGAGGAATGCTTTGCCCTTGTCTAGAGGTGGGTAAACTGCCTAAAATTTATTCATGGGAGACATATTCAAATCCCTACAGGAAGGGGGAAACATGGATGATATAAGACTAGCCTATTTCATGGTTTATAACTTTTATCAGTATGTAAATGAAAGACAGCAAGTGGCTCTTTCAGACATTCACAGTAGAAATGTTCGTTTTGTCACATTATCAAAAAATAAGCGATGAAAAAGATGGGGAGATGGTAGAGAGAACCAAAGACAGGGATGTGACTAGCATACAACTGAATCGCCTTCATCTTTACTCGGGGGTGTGTTGCAGGCTTACTTTTTGACTCAAGGAAAGTCATTCACACACATTTTCAAAGCAGCCGTTAGCTTCAGGCACCCAAACTGAAACACTGTGAGAGGGACTTCTCTCACCAGAGATGTCCGTGTGTGGGGTGGTCACATATACCCCATTTACAGCTCGGAGAAAGCAACAGCTGGATCTGAGACATGTTACCTCTGGGCTGCTCTGGATATTCACATCGGGATGTAGTGTGTCTCTCTCAGAAATGCCTGTTTCTATCCCCAGCCTACAAGGGGGGTCGATGCAGCTAACTTGTGCCTGAGTATCAGCAATGTAGATAGATGTCTGAAGTTAAGTGAGAGGCATGTGCCCCGTGGCATCTTGTTTGATGCAGCTGCTGAGTGGTTGCAAGCCCCATTAACATCAGATGACACCCGCATAACGGGTATTTTGGAAGCAGAACTATTTTCTTTTGATCCAGTACATGGATCTTGCAAAAATTTTGACAGCTTGACATTTTTTTTCCTGAGGGAAAATGTCCTCTCAGGATCATGCTGTTTCTGTTTCATGATTCCTAAGGCTCAGGGCCGAACAAAAAAAAAAAACAACTAAGAAAGATGCTATTAGGAAATCACAGATACTGTTAAAGGCCTAAACTATTGTGCTGTTCCTTTCAGAACACAATTGCTTAAGCAAAAATTATCTTGTTTTTAGAATTACAGCAGGGGTCAGGTAGGATCAGTGCCTTGTACATTTTACTAACGGAGATGTTCGTTCTGGCAGTTTCAGCACCCCCCTAGTTGCTATGTCTTATTTTTATGCATGCATACCCATAAAACCACTTCAGGTCTCAAAGAAGAAACAAGAATCTCTAAAAAATTATAAGATGTCAGAATAGAGAAACAGAGAACAGAGAAAACTCAGATAACAATCCCTATCCAATTTATCTTTCTTCTCTGTGAATTTCTAGAGAAGGATAAAAATCTTGGAAAGATTAAACAGAACTTCTTAGCTTTCAAATAGCAATCCAGTGTACTAATGTGCATCCCAGGCCAAATTCAGCCCTCATGTAAGTGACTGGAACACTCATGAAGTCAGGAAATTCATGGAGTCAGACTTATGCCTAAATTTGGCTTCATATGTTACATGAGGGAGCTCATATTTTTTTTTTCCTTGGAATGAAAATACAATTTTCAACCGGGATCTGTTACATCCCTTCAAAAATAATATACACATGCTTCATGATAGAAGCTCAGCTGCACCAAATAGAGCTTTATGCAGTGCTTAAAAGCAAAAGAATAAAGAGCAGCTACAGTCCTAGCACAAGCTGGGATGAACATGATGTGTATCTGATTTCTGGTTTGAATTCAGCAGGCTTCTCTATTCTAAAAGAACAAATGGATCTTGCTTACCCAAGCATATGGCAGCAACACATGCAATTTACGTTCCATATGGGGTCTTTTTCAGGCAACCATCAGACTATGAAATGTCACAAGAAGTTGCTTTAGATCCCTATTATATAGCGCAGACACTTAGCATTCCCCTTTTTTAGCACTGCCCATAGCTCCAGGAGAGGTGCTTTTAATATAATTGTTGTTTGTGCTGCATTAGTATCTGAAAGTTAGGGACCACTGCAACGCCTCTGCCATCATACTGTGAAAAATGTAGGATTCCTTCAGATGCCCGTGATCTAATTTAGCGGCAGATGAAAACAGTCAGTGTGACACGTTATGAGAAAGAATGGGAGAGGAAAAACAACACTCTATGGGTATCGCATAGCATATTTTATCACTAGGTCTCAAAGCACTTGGTAAAACAGGGTGAAGCAAAATTATTCCTGTTTCAAAGATGAGGAAACTGAGGCACAAGCAGGTGACTTTTCAGAGCACGCCAAAGCAGTGGCAGAGCTGGCATCAAAGCCCACTATTCACACTGCCCCCTCCTCGCATACTTTGGTCCTGTTTAAATAGCTCATGCAACATCTATGAATAGTTCAGTCACATACATGTAAATGTGTGGGCAAAAAACCCACACAGAATAGGCCTTTTTATTTTCTTGGCTGCCTGCACAGTCATGCTTAATTGGCACCGTTGTGTAGGCAACACAATAAAAATGCCTAGCAAAATGATCAGATGCAGATTGTGAAGACTGATGTCAGAAGAGCCTGCCTTCCACAATGAAGAAAGCACGCATGTAGTCAGTGCTAAACTAGATATCCAGGCAAATGAGGCTGGAATTTCTGGCATAATAGAGGATGCAAATCAATAAGGCATTAAAGTAAAAAAGAAGAAGATAGAAGCCTGGAAAGGGAACAGAGAATGTTTGTGCTTGATGTAATTATAAGGAAGACAGCAGCAGAGGAAAGGAAATCGCTTTACCAGTGCACATGCATTAGATTTAACTGGTTTTGATACTAGGAAGGCCAAGAGGAGGGAGTATTCATGAATTTCCATCACAGCAAACTGTTATAAACACCATGTTTGGCCCGGCAAGTAACCCAGGCTGTGGGAAGTCACCTTACACTAGACCTGAAAGATAAAAAGAATGCTCAATGAGGGACCGCTGAGGTCAAGGAGAATGGTGATGACTCGGGGAAGGGGAGTAAGATGCAAAGGATATTGGAGTTCTAGCCTGATAACGTGACTTCCAGGTTAATGAGTTGCTCTTATAAGCACATAAGAGTACATAGTTGGGATGCAGAGAAGATGACCAATGTACTATGGGATTCTCTTTCCAAAGGAAGAAAGGATAAGAATAGAGGAAGGCTGTCAGAACACACAAGAAGCATTAAAAGAATAACCACAGAAAAAGAAAGAGATCTTGGGAAGGGCAGAACTAGGAAGGAAGAAAATGTTTCAGCTAGGGGAGTAAAACCAATGGCACCAAAGCCAGTTAGGAGGCTTAGGACTCAAGGAAGATATGGACTGGTAGTTAGGAAAGAAGCAATGGCATCTAGCACATGTGCCACCCACCAAGAAGCACATGAGCACTGGGCCACTGTTCATCCCATTTTACTTACCCTTGCACAGGAGCAGATGAGAGAATTTTAGTTGCATGGCAAGAGCCCTGTCTGAAGGATATTATTTCTCTTCACAAGTCAAGTTTATATTGTATCCTTCAACCATCCTAACAGTGATTGACAGTCGTCAATACAGCTGACATGATACGCCAGTGTCACAAATCTGAGATAACTGTACTGTGAAAACCTGAGCGTTTCACCCCAGCACGTCACATAGCCATTCTCCAGTCAGTAATTTGCCTGCTGTAGTGGTTTTACTGAACACAAAGCTGACCAAAGACACTGTGAGCACAAGGATGGACACATAGGCTGCTGGGCTTGAAAGGAAGTGTAAAGAGGAAAGGGCTTGCGATATTGGCCCCTTAGTAAGAACTTGCAAAAATGTCTGGAGAACTTAGGCTGGACAGGAACATTGCACCGATCTGCTGTGCTCGGTGCAACCCTCTGAAGTTCCTGCAGGCATTAATCTGATGTTCTTCTTTCACCTCTTCCAGTTATCCTGGCCCTTTTCATTGAGACTGTATATTAAGTCACTCTAGGCTTCACCTTTAAGTTTGCATGCAGGAAACTTTTGATGCATGTTTTTAATAAATTTTCTTTTGTTCAACAACTTCCCCAGTGCAACAACTTCCCCAGTGCCAGACACCCACACCCAGCCTGCCGCCCACAGGAGGCTTTCCATTTACTCCAGTGAGCCAGGTCAAGCCCCAGTCAAAGCTTCATTCCTGGGAGGCTCACACCGGGTTATAAAACTGGTAATGACATGAGGACAGCAAGCCCGGTCCTCAGACACAGTAATTGCTCAACAGCCCATGAGAGAAATATTCATAATATAGAGTAAGCAGCCAGCACAGGGAGACCAGAGAGTCCAGGAAGACAAACATATTGTTCTCTGATGGAGACCTCTCGATGACTTCTCTCTGCCTTCGTCTAGACTGGAATTAACCTTATGAATTCAGGTAATTATTCTCTGTCCTGACTCTTGTGTGAGTGGCTTCAGCAAGCCTTCTCCCCGCTGTCTCCAGCAGCAGGAGTCCACAAGGACATTTCAGATCTTAATTGAAAGGGAAATGTTTGCCAAAGGTCAGTTCAAGTGGAAGAAAAGCCCCTTTCAGTGTGGCTGGGGGGAGAGCAGAGCAAATAAGTATCTCAAGGGAGGCACAGAGAGCCTTTGTGATTAATTTGTTAGGAGGCAGGTGGGAACCAGTGAATTTTCCCCCTCTTATTTATTTTTGCCTGGCCTTTGCAAACTCGACGCATTTCTAGCAAGGACATGCATCATCTCAGTACAGTTCTCAAGATTGTCCTTTTTTTCCTACACTTACGCACACATGATAGATCACAGTGTTTATAACTCTGTATGGATTAGTGCACAGGAATGTTTAAATAAATGGCTGGAGTGGATCATGTCACTTGCTGATGACCACCAACCTCTCTGAATGCAAAACGTCATTTAGAGACTAGAAGGACATCCTCTTGTATTTCGCTTGAGATCCCAACGCCACTGCTGATGCAGACACTGCAGTTTTAAGAAGAAAAAGGATGGGAAATTACAAAGGACATGCTGAAGGCTTCCTGACACTTCGAGGCAGATGCAGGAAATACATCATGAATTATTTTAGCAAGGTCCTCTGCCAAACTGGACATCTACCTCTTTGCTGTGCAGACATTTCTCTACAGACCCAGACATCTTCAGCAGCTCTTTCTGTTCCAAAATTCTCTATCACAGATAAATGTAGGATCACTTGTCTCTTATTTTTGTAGTTACAGACAATATATGACATAAATGGAGCAACACATTGTATTCATTATTTAAGAGTAGGATCGGGTTTTTTTCCTTAAAAAAAAAATCTCTCATTTGAGGCCTTTGTTGTGTACGGTTACACTCCTAGGTCTTGGGAAGCTGAGAGATGCACTGGGATTCTGGAGCTGAGAGATGGGAATGGGCAGAGGAAGAACAGTCAGTCCATTTGAGCCCCCAACATAAGAAGGACATGGGCCAGTTGGGGAAGGTCCAGAGGAGGGCCATGAAGATGATGAGGCTGGAGCACCTCTCCTATGAGGACAGGCTGAGAGAGTTGGGGCTGTTCAGCCTGGAGAAGAGGAGGCTCCGGGGAGACCTGATAGCAGTGTTCCAGTACCTCAAGGGGGCCTACAAGAAAGATGGGGAGAGACTGTTCAGTAGGGCCTGTTGTGATAGGACGAGGGGTAATGGTTTTAAAATAGAGGGAGGTAGATTTAGATTGGATATTAGGAAAAAAAATTTTCCAGTGCAAGTTGTAGAGCACTGGAACAGGTTTCCCAGAGAGGTGGTGGATGCCCCATCCCTGGAAACGTTCAAGATCAGGCAGATGGAGCTCTGAACAACCTGATCTAGTCAGGGACGTCCCTGCTCCTTGCAGGTGGGTTGGACTAGATGACCTTTAAAGGTCCCTTCCAACTCTAACCATTCTATGATTCTATGATTTCACATATGATTTTTATAATTGTGGCTGTGCTGAGAGTCTCTGAAAAACAGAAAGAAGATCCTGGCTACAGCGGACAAGCACCTCAGTGCCAAACAGTAGAGGTGGCTCGAGGGTGGATAATCCAGGAGCCAAGGCTGTCAGGCAGCCATGAACTCAGATGCTTGGGAAGGAGAATCCCCAAAGTTTGTAGGCTCTCAGCTCTCTGTCCCCTCACCAGATAAACACCTGGGTTAAAGGGCATGTATTCTCTTCAGTAGCCTGCTGATAAAACTCGTAGAAAAGTAAAACATTTCCTACAGCAAGACTGGGCTCTATCATGAAAAATTGACTTGGCAAAGTGTTTTGATACTGAGTGAATCAACTGCAGCTGAAAAAACTGCCACCGGTTTTTGCAGAGGCTTCATGGTTAAGCATGTCTTCCTGCTTAAGCATGTCTCATGTTTGCTTCTGCAAACAGCCACTGCAATCAATACATGTTCTCCATCTTCATTGTGGTGTCAGGCAACCAGGCATCTCTGCCAACAATGGTTGTCCATCAACTGGTTGAAAAAGAGGACTTCCTCGAGGAAAGGCACTTGCTACCTGTTTTAGAGACAGTCCAGACGGGATGTAAAGGCTGATCCAGTGAAGCCATGTAAGGCCAATACTCTGCAGATTACCCTTTTTAGCTGCCTAGACTTTGGCATAACAACTCTGACATGGTGCCAGCTACAAGGGCTGCCTTTATTTTTTATAATAGCATTTCACACCTATTTTACACAGGCAGTACTAGTGTGATGACTAGTATGTGCTAGCTTCCAGAGATACTGGGTGCTTAAGGTCCATGCAATTTCTGTGAATTTTTTTTCTCGTGAAGGTCAGGTCCCATGTCTATAAATTAGTCTGGCAATTCAGCCAGGACCCAATTTTTGTCGCTTGCAATGTACAGAATGAACATGCTGGTTCTCCTTCTTCTGTCCACTTCAGTGATGGCGAACAGTAAGAAAAAACATTGTGGTCCTAAGCATTAGAAGCATGCTCAGCACTGGGAAACAGCTTTATTTCATTGCAAAATGGGGCAAGTCCTAAGAGTCAGAGGTGAAGCAAATGCCCTGGCTAGCTAGTGACAATCTCACCAGTCCACCTTTGTGGGAGGGAAGCTCCCATAGTCATCTACATTGAAACAGTGGTGTTTAGTCTAGCTGCAGAGACAGGAACAAGGAACGGGTGACTTCCTGATGTAGTCAGAGCTAAAAACGTCAAACTGCCACTACAGTTCAGAATCTGTTCTGCCTTTATAAACCTCTGCTACAGATTGCTCTCACTGCCCTCTCAGAACATCAGAAAAGCTTTTCCTTGGTACAACCAGTTATTATCCTGCTGTATGGATACCTAAAAGCAATGTGTGCTTGGTTGCTACAATGCAGTCTTTCAGAGGAATTTATTTACCATGTTTTCCTGGGCTCTTAAATGCAGTCCTGTGAATCCTAGTTACTACCCTGACCAAATCAACAGTATTGCTGGAAGAATAACTATAATCTCCTGGTTTCCTTTTCCCAGGAAGGCAACTAGTAAAATAGATAGCTCTACTGTACTTCCTATAGCTGTTTCTGATTGCATTTTCCTCCCTAGTGCCACAATAAGAATTAAACTCCTTTCTCTGGTGCGGTTTTCAGATGCTTTCCTGCTGTGAAGAGATGCTCTGAAATGCCCAGTGGTTCATGGCTCTGATATTTCATGTCTAATGGAATTATTTCTGGATGGAATTGTTACCTTTCCTGAGAGAGAGACACACTCATAAAGCTGGTAGGAGACAAATTATATGCGTCTACCCTTGTCTCCTCCCCAGCGCTTCTCAAAATCAAATTACTCGGCTACGCTTTTTAAAATTCCTCCTATTGCACGAAAGTGTAAGCAATTTGAAGTAAAACACAGGACATTGTAATTACGCAAAACACAGGAGATTCAGGGTTAAAAATGGATTTAAGAAAGACCCAGTTGTGTTACAGCACAGAGGAGTTAAGAAAGGGGGATCTGAAAGTTCTCACTTCTTCCTTTGTAGATCATCTATCAGCTCTGCATTACAGGTTTATATGCTTGTAAGTCATATGCATAGGTCACCACATGAGGTGTGTTCTGTAATTGCTGGGTTGGGATTAAGACATTTTATTCCTTGAAGGTGGTCTCAGTTTAAAGTGCTTTGTAACACCATCCCCGGTTCCAGTCCCTGCTCCCTTCAGAGACGGCTATGCCCCAGAGATGCTCGAAGGGCTGCCCTGCTGCAGCAGGAACCCCCCAGAGAGGCACACATGTGCGTGCATCTCGTCCTCAGAAAACCCCAAAACTCTTCTGGGATTTAAGTCAGAAATCTGAGCGGCAAAGTGAAGCCTGAAAGCCTGCTGGTGACTCATGCAGGGATTTTGTGGTGCAGAGAGACATTTCTTTTCAATTAGTTAAATGCCCAAAGTAAGCAAATATCCTTCAAACTCTATCAATTACAAAATATTCTAGTCTGCCGGGAAAGCGCAAGGCACCATCTGCGGGGCTCCATCTTTGGGGTGCCCCTCACCGGCAGGTTTGCGGGAGGGATGCAAACCTCCCGGTGCTGAGGCTGCAGTGAGGAGGGGGCTCAGCCCCGCAGTGCCAAGCAGGGGGTCCTGGGGCAGCCCAGCCCCCCAACAGCACAGCGGGGTGCAGGGCGCAGATCGGCCTATGGGTAGGACAGCGCGAGCTGCTCTTGAGCAGGGCGGTTTGCAGAAAGCAGCAAGGGCTTTACTACAGCTGAAGCCCGCCCGTGGTGGGAGTGTGCCCCAAACATGCAGGAGAGCCTCCCAGGCAATCAGAGGGGTGCAGATCTTATCCTTATGCCTCCAGAGAGCACAGCAGGCTGCTCTGGCAGGGGCTGGCATGTGAGGAGGGCACTCTCACACCTGCACTTCTAACCTGGATGTTCTACCACCCTGTGGGGACACCTAAGCAAAGGCTTTTATGCAGCTGCCTGTGCCTGGACTCATAGAATGACAGAATGGTTTGAGTTGGAAGGGACCTTTAAAGGTCATCTGGTCCAACCCCCCTGCGAGAAGCAGGGACATCTCCAACCAGATCAGGTTGCTCAGTGCCCTGTTCAATGTGGCCTTGAATGTTGTGTAGACTCAGTAGTGTAATTTTTCTGCGTGCACACTGGAGTGTCTCTTGTTTCAGGGTCTCCCAGATTTTCTTTCTTTGTTACCCAAGTAAGAGCAACAGGTAGCCATGAGTCCTAGCTCTGGTGGAGACCCCAGGGAGTAGTGGCTGGCAGTTTGCCAAGCACAGCCCTTTAGCACAGTAAACAAACGCCCAGGCCCAATCTAGCCAGCATAGGAAACAAGATGGGAAAGGCGATGGCCTCCATTTCATGTCACAAACAGAATCTGATTTCTGCCAGACAGCTGTGTGGACCACTCCAAAACAGGTGTTTTAACATCACTGAGTTGGTGTCACTGTGATCAGCATGGTCTTTACCTTCAAAAATGGTTGCCCCATGCTGGGGCGTGCAGATGGGGTTGTGGATCCCATGTGCGGTACCTGTTAGTATGAGAGGCTTCCCACTTCCCAGGGCTGGGACAGCAAACTGGCTGACTGCACACTAGGCCCCTCTTCCCTGATGGGGAATCAGGGCATGTGAGTAGCCAGGGAGCCATGGTGCACTCCTCCACATCCACCCATCCAAATTGTCTGGGAGTGGGACTACGGCATGTCCATCCATTCAGAGGGTGAGAGTTTCACAGGAGGAAGCTGGAGAGGACAGAAGTTGGTCAGGTGAGACACCATTGAACTTGCTGTCTGTAAGCTGGAGAAGGACCTGTTGAAAGTCCCATAACCTACACGAGTAGTTAAGCTTTCTCCCTCCAATGAACATTATTTTGTGCTTAAATCACTAAGTGTGACCTTCATCTGCCCTGCCCACTCTTCAGTACTCTTCTCCAGCTATTACTGCTGCTCCTCACAGTTGGACTTAAGTCTTGGCTAAGCTAAGTGACTTTGATCAGCAAAGTCTGCAATTTTGATACTCGTCCCTCTTTCTAGATATATTATGCTTGTGTTGGAGCCTACTTTGCACGGGTGCCAATCCCCTTAAAACAGGCCCGTCAGAGAGCAGCAGAATTCTGTAGTTCTCTAACAGTAAGGCAGACTGCAAGGAGCTTTCCAAGGGATTTGGCAGGGTCAGGGGATGCTTTGACTGTGGTTGTGAAAGATCTGCTCTCTGAATGGAGTCACCTCAGAGTGCTTGCCCCTAGATAAAAACTCTTTACACGCATATGCATGGCAGGGATCATCAGCATTTACAGAGGCCACAAAGGTTTGGGGTTTCTTCAAAGAGTTGGTAACAGGATTGTGTAAGAATCAAATAGCCTTGCAAATAGCTGTATCCCATTAGTCATGACGGCAAATGCTGGGCTGAATAAAATGTTTATTGTGGCTTATGAAGTGTCTCTATACACATAACCTTGGGCAAGACCCAGAAATTCCGGGCTCTGCATTTGAAAGACAGCTGGTTAAATAGTCGTGGCAAAATAATCAAAAAAGCACTGTTTATTTGCTCAATACTTTAACCAAGTGATTAGCTGATTAATGAGAGACCCAGAAGAAAGAAGAAACTTTTGCCTTTGTGTGCAGGCTGTTTTTCAGACTTTCTACCAGTATTACATATTCCTGGAAAACAGAACTAAGCTCAATATTCTTCAATTCAGACATGAAAGGTCTCACCAAATCAAATGATCAGCTCGGTGCATTGCTCAGACCTTCATGCAGCTCCTCCTCCCTCCCTTGCAGAATTTGAAAGGCAGTGAAATAATTATAGCTAACTTACTGGCCTGTCTTATGAAGGGTAAATGCTAATTCAAGAGTTCTGGAGGACTTCATGCAACCAAACCTGGGTGCCTCCTTGCTATTTAATTCATCTAATTATTCCTGTATTTTCCTTTTATCAGCTAAGCTTCTCACAGGAGGCTGCTTCTGCTACCTGACAATGAGTAAATCTGCTGTAGATTTTTTTTGTTCCGCTATCATTTCTGATGTAAGCTGGTGCAAATAAAATATTTAATTCTGTTTGAGAATTTTTACTTTTCTTTTTTCCCTCTTGATTGTCCAAGCTCCCCAGTCAGTCCTTCCTAAGTTACTGTTCCTCATATTCTTAGAGATATTAATTATTTGTAAATTCTTTCTGCAGGCCTCCCACCTGCTGTAGTTACTGTGCTGTTTCTTAGCTTTGTAGTACAGAGGACAAAAAAAAAAAAAGGTTCTTACTCCTTGAGAAAAGGAGTAAGCATTGTGCTCCTCTTTCTCCACTGAATCTCTAATTAATGTTAGATCATCTCCAAATGATCATGTAAGGGTAACAAGAGAACCCCACCACTGCTGGTAGCAAGCTGTGGAACAAGTGCTTACAGAGTGCATAAACTGCTAATAAGCAATACTGCATTTCTAACTCTAGGTGTAGAAGAGGAGTAATCCTCTAAAGGGCCATGAAGATACTGAGGGAGTGGGTAGAGCACCAAAGCACAAGACCTAAGGCCATCTGAGATGCCATAGGATGTCCTTGCTGGCCACCAGTTTCTGCTCTAAGTGCCCCATTGGTCCTGTGTCACATCTGCCAGGCCCGTGCAGATGTCTCTGAGACCTTCAGTGTCCAAAATGACATTAGAGGAGCACCTCTGGGCCCCCGATCCTTCCCTGGGGCCTCAGCTGAGATCAGACTTACCCTGGTCATATCAAAGCCAGATCTAGTACTAGCTTTGGAGCTGCAGTTGGGCTTTGGGCACCAA
The DNA here is from genome assembly GCA_009806455.1 of Tetrax tetrax. NCBI lineage: Eukaryota > Metazoa > Chordata > Aves > Otidiformes > Otididae > Tetrax > Tetrax tetrax. The sequence continues at coordinate 263,679 of WHYT01015531.1, read as the reverse complement.
ATTTAGCATGCATGTATCTGCTCGGAACACAGCACAACTACAGTGCCTCTCTGTGTGTGAGGTCTGGATGTGGCTATACATGTGGTAGCACACAAGCAGCCCCACAGCAAGGAGGAGCAGAGCAGAGGAGTCAGTCCTTCCTTTCTGCCTCTGAGCAGGTGATGGATTAGGCCGGCAGCTGCCCCCATGGTGCATGTTCCTCAAGAGGGACCAGAACCCAGGACTGTAAATGCATGAAGATGACATTTCGGAGCAGGGGGTTATTAAATGAGTCGGATGTGGCTAAGACTTGATAGACCTGAACTGGCCCAGGACTGTTCTCTAGGTCAAACAGAAGAGTGAGACTTTTGTGGAAGGAAGGTCTAGGCTATCAGGAACCAGGCAGGAGCCTCTCTGTAAAAAGACAGAAAAAACAACATCCTATCCTTCAAGTGCACTCAGCAATGAAAACAGCACTTCACTGATTAAAGCATAATAAATGTAATGAAAAACACTGTAAGCTATTAGTGACTGCTGCCTGTTATGCATTTGTTTTAAGCCCTTTGAATGCTGGTAACTATTTTTTTCTTTCTACGTTATTGCTCTTTCCTTTACTCACCGCGTTTGCAGTCATCACTTGTAAATTCAAGTAATGAATTAATGAGGAGTCTGGATGGCATAATAATACGATCTTGCACGCTAGTACAGCTACCACCCAGCAATCCTAGGATGCTTAACTTGTGCGAGTGTATTAAGCCTCGCAGTGCTGTTCTGCTCCATGGAGAGGCAGAGAAAGTCCCTTCAGGCCTAACAGAAGCCCTTCAGGGCACCGTATTTCTGGGCCCCAGGGGCAGAAATGTACATGTTTATTCGGTACCAACCCAGCGCCTCTAGGAAGCGTCAGATCTGCTCTGCATGCACCGTGCAGACAGTCTGCACATGTTCGGTAAATCTGCCCAGCCGGGATGCGTCTGGCTCCCAGCACACAGCACACAAACTCTGTACGGCACGTGCAGAAATGCACCGTGCATTGCGTGCTTCCGCACAATGGTCAGTCACTCAACCTAGGTGCATTAAGTCCACCCAGTACTTCTAAAAAGCATCAGAGTAGCTGATGGTGTGAGCAGTTTATGTGAGACAGAGCAAGGACTGTCATCCTTTGCGGTGTATGTTCACAGAGGAACAGAACCATCTGAAATTAACCCACTGGAAATGTTGGACTCCATTGCTCACGTGCTATGCAGCAGATCTATGCATGTGTTTTAAAAATGTCAAGGGGATTCAGATGTCTGGCATCCTTCTCAGATTCCTAAGTATAAAAAGCGTCTGCGATAACCTAGATGCGTGTTAGCTCTAATCAGAGCACAGAGAAGCAGAAGAGGAGCAGATAATTGTTAATCTGTTCACCATGAAACATTTAACAATACAGCTTTATTATTATAAATTTGCCTGACTTTACTGATAGTACATTCATCAACATGATAAAACTGATATTATTTTTTAACGAAAGGACTAGCAAAATGAGTTGTCTTACCCTCAGATAGCACTAAAATCAGGTTAGTAAAGATATCTACAATTCTAAGCACTTGAACAGCTCACCAGCTCCAAGAGGACCCATCATAATTTTAAGTATCTTGCTGAACTGGAACCTAATTCACAAAGCAGAACCTAATACAACCAGAAATATACTGTATTGCATGCATTTTCCTTCACATAATACATTGTGAAGTGAAACATTGATTTCTAGCACGTACCCTATTCCTCCATCATTGATGCAGCTAGATCTCTGCTGAAGTGTAAATGATCACTGAATTATTGAAACCCTTGTAATGTTGTAATGGAAAATGTTAATTTTAACAAGACACACACAAATGCCTGCAAAAACAATGAATCAATCATAAGCGGGTAGATAAACAAATGTATTTTTATTTTTGTTTCAGTGATTTGTGTGGCCCAGCAGTGAACTCCAATTTTGAAAGGAATGAAATAATGTTTTGCAGCTGGTCAGAAAATGGAAACCCATTTGCAGAATTTTTTTTTAAAATCACATATACTGTTCCAGTATTACAGCAGGAAAAAAATCAACAGATTCTTGAAACTAATTAGAAACAACAAAGAAGGTGCTTTTTAATAGTACTCAAAGCTTTACCCGAAATATTAAACACACACATCCAGCCATCATAAAAACGACAAATGTCATGAATCTGTTTACTCCTGAGAAGGATTAGCTGAAACGTACACCATGTTACAGTGACAGACAACATGCAGCAAATTCTTTCCGCAAAGGAGCTGTATATAGTTCCATCATATGGTGCCCCTCACATTTGCTTAGAAAAAAAAAGAAATAGAAAGCTTGCTTCTTTAGCCAAAATTCTGTTTAGGGAGTGAAGGTCTAGGGGAGATGGACAAAGAATGAACTGGTTCCTTCCAGCCATCTCTCTCTGCTGCATCCAACTCTGCAGAAGCTGCTCTATTCCAATTCCACAGCAACATCCTCCTGTGCCAGCCCACAGCAATGTAATGGAGGAAGATAATGCTCACAAGATCGCTATATTTTTGGTGTCAAAGAGGAATGGGATTTCGAAGTTGGCTGGAGGACAGGAACAGGAGCCAGGGTGCCCAGGAAGTGCAGGCAACCAAGGCAAACTAAAGCACTGCTTCTCTGCACACACTTCGTGAAATCAGCGATTAAATGGACAGGTTTAGGGAGAAGTTTATATCTGTCATATTAGACTATACAAGTTCCAACACAGCTATGTGTAGGCTACGCTATGCCTATGAGCCAATCATTAAAGTACAACCTTAGACATTTCCTGTGATGCTGATCACTAGGAAGCATAGCCAGCTTGGAGCATCGAGATGAAAAGCAGCTTTTGCAATGGTGTTTATTGTCTTGAACATTTTCACGGATGTAATGCAGTATTATACAGCTAACTATATGGATTTATGAAATAATCAGTCATTGCCTTGATCCTTTCTGAAGATGATCTATGTGTTTGTGGACCAAAATATTCTGCCAATGAGGAATATTTTTCTCTTGGCAGGAATCCAAGCATCAAAATGTAGGCTTTTGTAGCTGTGGTGAGTAATCTGTCAGCAAGGAAACCATGACAGCCTAGAGGAGGAAGAAAAGAAAAAATCCAATCACATTGGAAGCAGATACTCCGTAAAAATAAATAAGGGGGAAATATTTCCCAGCTCTAAAATCTCGCGTAGAAAATTATTGTCCTGACAAAAACTGCACACTTAGATTTATTTGCTAGAATTTCTGATGATGAATCAGGAAAGAGCTGAAAAAACAGTTAGGATGTTCTGTATTGCAGCTGATAGGTTTCCTCAGTGCAGACAAAATATATTAATGGACAGCCTAGGAGAAATTCAGACAAAGCATTTAGATCAAATGCTGAGGCCTTTTGGGTGTGTTGTACTGTATCTTCAGCTACTGCTGGGAGATGCTGTAGGGACCCAAACAGCACATGGGCTTGCCTGATTTCAGCAGAACTTCCATTAGCATCAGTGAGAACCATACTAGAATAAGGACTTTGAAATTTATCCCTGTTTAGCTATACTTTCTGTGGTAAAATACGGAAAAGCCTCACCGAGGTTAATAGTGTGTCATCTGCCTCTCCTGCCCTCCCCTAGTACTCCATCAAACCTTGGGCACGGCTGTGAAATGGGAGTGATGGGAATGTCAGCTAAATAAAACATAGCATTGCAGCAGCTCTTCCATCTTCCCCATACCTGTGTACATAACAAGCCCCATGCTCGTTTGATTTTCACAAGGTATTACCTGGTTCATACTGTTGTGATTTCACAGCAATGTCTAACTGTACGTTGTTATTTTGGCCCAGAACTGAATCTACAAGGGTTCTCCAGGGGCTGTGGCCTTGTTGCCCGTCCTTCCTTTCCCTTCAGCACTGCTCAGTGTGACAGGTAGTCCCAGGCACACAGTAGGGACCAAATATAGAGCGGTGTAGCCCCCGACCGCTACCCATGTCCTAGCTGCACGCAGCCCTGCTTGGAACTACAGCTGAGCAAATAATTTATTTTTCTGTTTGCTGTCTGAACTGAAAGTGCTAGAAAATAACATATAAACAAGACTCACACATTCTTTATTTTTATAGCTTGATAAAATACAAATACGACATTTTTCTTAACCCCTCAGAAACGTGCAGCTGGAGCCCAAAGTAAAGAGTTTATTTTCTTTTTAAAAATAATATTTAAGGCAATTAGAAACATTCCAAAATGAAAATTAAAAATGTGAGGACTTTTCATAATTTTAAGGCCCAAACTATGACTTCAACACAAATTTGTTAATAATTTTGACTGTGTCCAAAATCTGAGGGGTTTTTTTTTGGTAAATACTCATCTACTTATTCACTTGGAGCACATCTAGAGTTCATCTGAGAGCTATGACAATGCCATTTCTGGCTTCTTTTTCATCTCTGAAGGTTTTCACTAGCTTTTGTCAACATGATGGTTCTAAAGCCGACAAGAAATAATAGGCTACTCAGATCTGTCAGTAATTTTCCAAAATTCTAGGAATGCTGAGAGGGGAGTTATGGTTTATGTTGAATGCCAAGTGTCCTCTCATGGTTCCCATGGATCCCACAGTACTACCCACATTGTAACTTTTCAGAGTCTTCAAACCTTTGCTCTTGCAGCACTTTCTTGGGGAAAGTTCCCATTGGTGTCAGTGGCAGCTTTTCCTGAGAGAAGGCTGCAGAATCTCTAGCTTTAAGTGTTTTGGAAATTGCAGTTTCTAAGACCAATCCCTGGGACCTTAGAATTTAACATGTTTTAAAATTAAGCAGCTGAATTAACCATTTAAATACCAAAAATTTATAGTTTATAATGTAGATTTCACTTAGTGATAAAAACTGGGTCAAGCAACGGCAGATTATTGTCAAAATAGGTCACATTTGCGTCCAGAAGTATTTGTGCTACATATATATGTTGCCTCTAGTAAAAAATGTGATGTGCTGTGGGATGCATTTGAAACATGTGTTAACATTTACTGTTTATTGAGGAACCAAGCTAAATGTAAGCCTGTAGTGTAAAGCAGAACAGAAGCTGACCCTAATCTTTAACTACTGTTATCTTCTTTTTTTTTACCATAATTGTCCATTTTCTGTTTTCAGCCTCCTGGAAAACCAATGACCGTAGAGAATAAAATACTTCATCATCAACTTCTTCAGGTTTTCTGGGTAAACAATGTAAAAAAGTCCAGTTGGAAGCAGCAGATTTTGCAGTCTGTAGCAGCAGATAAAAATAAAGAAATATGTGAGGATGTTAATAAAATCTTTAACTAGTAAAAAGGTTAACAAATTTTATATTAGCTCCCAATCTAGTTGCTTGGATGATGAACTCAGAGGAATTACACTGACTTCAAAAGAATTCCTCATGTGTGAAGAAGATGGGAATATCCCCATTTAAATCAGTAAGAGTTCAGTGCTGACTTCACAAAAGTCAAGTATTTACTCCTATTTTTCTGACTTTAGTAGGAGAATAAAAACTTCAGTGACCTAGTGGATCAATAAAGTGCAATCTTTATTGCAATGCCATGCAGTAATATAATACTATCAATAATTGAAACAAGAACATATTACACCATGATTTAAAAGGCTAATTTTTTTTTCTTTTGATATTGTCACTCATAATATATTGATCTAATACCAATGAACAATTAATTAAAGCATTTTAGGCTAGTTCAGAGACATACTCATCAATAGTATTTTGTGAACTGATGTTAAAATACAGTCAGTTAAACCAGTAATTCTATCAGCAAGGAAAATGTCCTTTTTATCTTGGACAATTAATAGTTCATGACTTTGGGTTTTCTCTAATTGATTTTGTGCTGATAAGCATTTCAATTAGATGCTTTTAAAGACATATATTTAATGCTTTATTCATTGACAGATATACACAAAATTGCCCCAAATGCTGCCTGGGCATTTAAGAGTTAATCTGTGACCTGCTCATTCTAAAAAAAACCCCAAAACAAACAAACAAACAAAAAAACCCAAACAAAATAAAAAACACAAAAACCATATCATTTCTGGTAGCAAAGGGGAAATGCAAAGTCAGAAATAGTTTTTAGGCCATAAAGAAGTAAAGGGTTAGCTCTGCTGAACATGTTCTGGAGTTAGATCTCACTGGGAAGCGCTGAAAAAGGCCAAGCCACATGAAGTGTGTAAGATAACTCAATGTTATCTTTGTGAATTTTTCAAGCTGGAAGGAGGTTTGCATGTGGTTGTTCCATAGCCCCACTCAAAAAAAATACCACACCCATGCTTTGCTGATGTTCATTCTTATAAATGCAAACTGTAAAAGTTTCAACAAAAAAATAAATCTCAATTTTTACCTGCATCGTAATCTGATAACCTTGAAATGCCTTTAGTCTTTCTTTCTTTTCCTCTTCTTGTCCCATACTTATCCATGTATCTGTAACTAAGACATTGGCACCATCTGCAGCTTCCAAAGGATCTGTCGTGAGAAGCAACTTGGTACCATACTAATGTGAATAAAATAGGGAAGATCAGGAAGACAAGGAACTTCGGCTTTGTTTATAATGAAAACAAACTCTATTCCAACTACTCTACTAGGCTATTTTTTAGGCTCCTACCTTTCTGGAGTACTCTTCAGTTATTTTAGTTATTCTGAGGTCTGGTTCAAAGCCCTGCCAAAAGACATTATAGGTAACATGTTATGGAATATATATATAAGATCTTTACTGATTATTAATGCTAGTTAGAAAAATACCAATTGAACCATTTGCTGTGGGAAGAAAAATGTCTTTCAGAACTATAAAACTTGAGGAAATTATGTTCATTTCATTGAAAGTTTATTTTCAACATAAAATGGTGGAAAGTGTTCCCATAAGGTAAGAAAAATATATTTCAACAGTTACAGAATTAAATGCCTGTACATAATTTAATTTTCTTTCTTCTAAATGGATTCTTTGTTTTATATTTTATATTGTCTTACAATGCAGCATTCTAAAAAGTCACATCACCAATCTGAACCAACCAAGATGCAACACTTCCACCAATCTGAAAAAACTTCCAAATTTTTTTAGAGGAGAGAGGTCATTGGATGACTTTGGAACACTTCCTCAAATGGAATTATCATCCTCCATGATTTATACTGCAGTCATGAATTCCCCTCAGCCCTTCTGAAGTTGGACTCTGCAAAATTACTCCTGCTTTGCATCAAAATAACCGAATCAGGATTCTGAACCTTAGTGCTGAAAGCTGGCACTCAAGATACTTGCAAGCACCACTTTCTGAGGCCCTTGGGAAGTATCCAAGTGGCTAGAAGCAAGAATGGGCACTTACTCCATGTGCATGGCTTTCTTACCTACCTTGGGAGTCGCAATATGCAGGTGCATTCCCAGCTTTGCAGCACTCATCATGAAGGAGTGGAGGACATTGTTTCCGTCCCCAATCCAGGTGAGAGTGAGCCCGTTCAGCCCACCATAGTGCTCCTGCCAAATGAATCGGACAGCCCTGGGGTTATGTTCCAGGCCAGCTCAGCAAGCCAATGCCCTAGGCAGGAGTGACTGATCAGATGGGTCTGGTGCAAAGAAGGCTGGCTACATTCAAACGCTAGCTGTGTGGAACCATGCCTGTAACTGAACTTACTGCAGCTACAAGATGGTCGGGGAGGGAAAGCCCCCTGTGTCTGACAAGAAGACCCAAGCACTGCAGCTTTCTCCAGTGAAGGACACATTGACATGTATGCCATATGGTGAGGCCCAGGCTGAGAGACACAGCACCAGACACGCTTTAGCACCAAAGCTGTACATCCACGGGTTGGTGTTCATAAATATCAGTGAATGACAGAAATTCTTAATTGAGAGGCAGTCTTCATGCCTAGGATAGCACTCCTTCCAGTTTTCCTCCAAATTGTGAAGATATCCCTACTTGGGTTTGTGCTGGCTTGGTTGTCTCTACACAATGTTCCCTGCTGCCATGGGAGTGGCTATGCTCTTAGAGTGCATTTTAACCCTGCCAGCTGCACAGGACAGCAAAGAGCGTTTTTCTGGAAGCAGCTGTGCCACTCTTGGCTTGCAGGGTTTGCTCTCTGTTGTGCAGCCAAAGCGTGCAGCCATTTTTTAAAAGCATGGATTACAGGAACTTGAAACAACATTATGGCGTTAACTGTAGCTTTGCCTGATGACACCCTGTACATGTGCAGCTTCTCTGGCCCATGGCCAGCGACAGATAAGGCCTAAAGAGGAACAAGAGTAACAGGAGTTTTGTGTTTCCAGAGCAGGACAATTTCGGGCCCTTTAGCAAGCATTGTTTTAAATATGCATGTTTCTAGGTAATTAAGTTGATACCAGAAATTTTGTAAAGACATAACCAAATACTTCCATATGCCTACTCTGTACATCTCCACCTCATGACTTGAAAGACCAAAGACACGATGGAGAGCCTTTTATTCTTCGTTCAAAACTGGGCCATGCTACAATTGCATTGTAGTAGCTGGAAGCCAGACAGTGTTTCAACACTTTGTGTGACATGATTCAATGCTTGTCAGAGAGGATAAGCATCCACACCGTAGAGCTGCACTATCTGGCAACCTTGCAGGCAGTCGCAGCAAAGATGCCAAAAGACTAAACAGGAAAAGGGCTGGGACCACCCCCTCCTCCCCTGGCAGCAGCTTCCGCTAAACAAATAGTTGTGAAGTTGCTCCAGAACAAAGTTATTGGCATTTCTGCCACTGACCACAATTTTGACTAAAAAAAATAGTAGCACTTTAAATATTGAATGACATGAAAATTCTGTTGAAATCTAAACCTAAGGGAGTCCTAGGCTGACTTCAGTTTAAGGGCTAGAACTATAGTGTTGTAAAACTAGCACTTTTTCAGTTGAAGTTTTTAGCAGCAGGCTTATTGTCAGAGGTTTGATGCAAGGGCATTTACAGGAGAGTAAATCAGGACTTTGTGGACATGGAAGTTATTTCAGTATAACAGCTCTGCAGGTCTCTAAGGATCTTTCAAAGTCCTTCCACATCTCCTAGCAATGGTGTTCCTAGGAGAAGGCCAAACTAAAGCATCTATTCAAGGATTTGTTTCAAGCTAGAGCTTAGTGATAGCTAACACATGAACCCACAGCCAGGAGCAAATGAGACAGCCCTGAGTTCTTTTGATCTTACTGTTTAAAAATAGACATCGCAGCCTGCAATGCTCAAAGCACTGACTAGTGATATACTAGTCAGTGCTTAATATACTGCTATATTAAATAACTTCCACCTTATTACCGGCTGCTACTCTGCATTTAAAGAAGCACAGTGCATACTAAATACATTTCTCTGTTTTCCCAAGCTACTAGCTGTTACAGATAAAATACGAAGTACTGGAGATGTCTGTATAATGACCTCAATATGCACTGCAAATTGCAAAGACACATCTGCGGTGACTACTGTATAGAGTGGACAGAGTTGAGCTGATCCTAATGAAGATACTTAGCTAATGGAAGAAGTTGTAGACAAGGCAGAATCAAGCCCTGTGTGTGCTGGTGGAGCCTGTTTTATATCCTGTGCTGTGCTTTATGCTGCCACTGGTACACTGCTGCTGCAACGCAAACCTCTTCATCTGAAGTCAGCTCACTATGACTGTGGCTGTACTGCTTATACACATACATCCTCCGCTTCTAAGAAAGATTAGATGATTGTGATGGATTGCATCTCCCAGCTGCACAGAGAAAACCCTGCTAAAAAGTGTTTTCCCATGATGGTAACACTCAAGGCTAAACCAGAACCTTTACAATGCATGCTGATCACCCGAGCTGCTGAAGATTTTTTTTCCCCTTACTTCCCTTCCCAATTTTTCCAAACTCTGTTATACCGATGTAGGCTTTTTACCTGCTTGGGTGTTCTGCAGTTTCTCTTTAAATTTGGAATCTGACTTCAAAATATTTGTACTCCTAGTAAAGCCATACAAAAATTAACATATTCGGAAAGTTTAGAGCCCTTCTCCCTTATGAATGCCTCTTTGGCAAACTAGTGATTGCTGCTGTAGTGCCACAAAACTTGGCTTTGCTATTCTTATTAAAATCCCTGCTAAATAATTAGTTTTAATTTTTCAGTCAACTTTTTCATCCTCGTGCTGCTTTTACAATGTTTCGTTCTGTTCTTACCGATGGTTGCAGTGTATCAATATATCAAATCCTGGGAAAAAAATAAACATGCTCAGTGATGTAGTGCTGTTGTATGTTTAGAGAAGATTGATTTAACTGATCAGGGACATTCTTGTCTGCCTCTGCCCGGACTTGCTTCCAGCTAGGCTGAGACTCTAACATCATTAGAGATTACTTCTGAAACATCTGACCACAACAGTCATCACAGCCCTCAATTAAAACAAGCTTTTGAAAAATGAATCAATAATTTGTCAAAATTTAAAGTGGAAAGCAGTCTAAGCTTTAGCCCTTTGGGAGACAGTGCAATCCAGTAACTGAGAAACTAGGCAAACTTGGATCTACCAGCTCGCAAACTGAGCTGAAGGAAGATGCTTCTTACTCCCACATTGGTTTTCGTGGTGGTTATTGAAACAGTATATTCTAGAAGATCAGTCCAGATCATAGTTGGGATTTCTAATTGTTAGAATAATGGTGGTGATGATGATGGTGATGAATTTGAAGACTATAATAATTTGAGCTCTTTGGGTCACACATCAAGGAGAAGTTGAGAATATACGGCAGCCGTCTTCAAGATGGGCTAGACTGTAATTTGTTACGCTATTTAAAAAGGAATCAGTGATGCATTTATTATGCCAACCATTTCTTTCTGACAAAGAAATTTCCCTTCAGACCAGTGACATAAAAAGCTAGTGGCATATGGATCCATTCTAATTACTAGTCTGGCCATCCTGCAGTCAGCTACAAGTTAGCTGATTTGGCCAGTGACATTAATATCAATTGAATCAATGTCAATACCCAGTTCGTCCCAGAATACAAATTGTGCGATGCTGCCCTCCAGCCAAGCTTCGCAGAGCAGAAGTTATGAGCCACAGCTTCTGGCTGAGAGACTGAGAGGCACTGAGTGGACTCCGCAAATGGCTGTTCTGTGCCTTCAGCACAGACAGAGAAGTAAAGCGGCTCTGCCTGTGCACAGTACCAGCACACAAACTCATAGTCCTTAAAGGTCAAATCCCCAAACCCTCAAAATCAGGTTGCGTAGTGTTTACAACCATTTCTAGTGGGTTGTAACTCCAGAGCTCAGCTCAGCTCAACTTTTAAGAAAGAGGGTAGCACATACGCTAAGAAAAACATCCCTCTTGGCATAATAGAGGGCATTAATGCTGACCATGGCATTAAAGGGCAGAGCCAGCTTAGACGTCAAACATGTGAGGGGCTCCAGGTTGCTCAGGAAGAAGGTACTGGGCAAGAGGATGTTGAACATCAAGATTCTCACCCCAGTATTCATGACAGGAGCACACTTTGTGATCTGACAAGAACACTCTCAATACAGAATGAGAACTGACAGCCCTGAAAATAAAGGAGCTGCATTGTTTGGGGAATGCAACAGACTATATTAAAATAACCACACTATAATGCACCTGTGAAAAGGGAATCAGAAGTTATAAGCAAGAAGACATTCTGAGAATAAACCCCTAGGAAATTAGGCAGTTTCAGGCTGAAGAGAAAATGCTCAAAGAGGATTCAAGAAGGCACATGAGAAAATTAATAGGATTTAGAAAACGGAAGAATAAAAATGTGCTAAGCATGAAGAGAGCCAGAGTGCACGTTGTGCTCCACTAGCAAATGCAGCAGGAGAAAAAAGAAGAGAATAAAAGAGTATGTCAGTACATACATTTTGTGTATGTACTGACAGCAGGGAGGAGCAGATCCAGGCAGGATAATATTTACAGAGATAAGGAAGAGACATTTTTAAAGAGAAATAACCTGCACAAAATCTGTAGTTACATTTAAATATAAGGCTAGCATACTGTGCCACTATTGTAGTTTGCGTGTGTGTATAAATTGAATAAATTGCCTTTGCATTGCAGGAAAGCAGTCCAAATGTTATCTATGAACTTTCAACTCATTTAAAGAATCCGTGGTACTATTCAGCCTCCCTATATTAATCTTCTTGCAGGCAGTACTCAGATAACATCTTTCTACCCTGCCGAAAATCCCATGAGAAGTTTGATTGTGGTAAGTAACAACTAGACCCTGTGGCTCACACCTCTTCAAGTGTTAATCCTACTTCTGTGACCTCATAAAGTTCATTATATGATTAAAATGCCATTTTATTACACGCTACTGGCTGTAAGACCAGTTTTTTCCACCTCAGTGTACAGTGCAGAGAGGAAAAAAGGCAGCTGATGGGCAGGTCAGAAAGGGAGAGAGCAGGCAGTGCCAACACCCACAGCAGGCTTCTCAGAGCCCCTCCCTGCCTGCCTCTCCCACCTGGGTAAGAACGCAAGAATGGAAAGTGGGTCAGAAACCAGTGGTGCAGCACACCCTTGGCAAAGTGGGGTGGCCACCCAGCTGCCCTCTAAAGACCTCCTGATAAGCTAAGGAACATGCTGCAAAGACTGAAGGAGAGATGCACACAGTTGGAGGAAATAATGCTCTGCTTTATCAGGCTGACTGGGAAAGCACTGCAGATTTAAAAAAGGTTCCATGGCTGTCCAAATGCTGAGCCGTAGCTTGAGATCTCTGTAAGTGCTCACTTTGTCATTATACTTCTCTATGTCAAATGTTTCTTTTATTTGAGCACCCACTGTTACGGTCCTGTTTCCTCCTCATGTAAAATGGGCAGGGAAGCTCCTTTCAAAGACATCCTCCCCAGTGCTTGATACAATGAGGGCACTCATCTGCTGTTGCTGCTGCCCTAGGTATTCAAACCAAGGAAAAGTCCAGCCTGCGGGCTCAGGGTCACCTCAGGCTTCTATCCTAGCTGCCTTGTATAAGGACGCAACGGAGGAGGAGCAGAGGATGATCAACAAGGCACATACTCATTTTGCTGATCTCCATAGATTTCCCCTTAAGATCAGTGGAGAAAGAGATGCAGTTCTAGAGGGTCACAGATGCTCAGCAGTCTCTCTTCGTTGACTGGAGATGGAGTACAGGGCACCAGCACTCTAAATTTTGGTGCTGTAATCAGTGGCCTGGATAAAACCAGGTTTAGGGGCAGAGATATCAATAGTTGTGCAGATTGAGTCACAGATTATTCTTGAAGCCTGTTATTCACAAGTGATAAAATGCTAGTAACTACGGTGTTTGCAAGACAGAACCCCCCACAAAACACAACCATAAGATTCACCTGGTTTACAGTTGCACATAGTGTTTAAATGAAACTATGATATTTGATTATTAATGACGTTCTCATTACAGCTTACTGTCCTACGTAACTTGAACAGTTCATTGAGACTGGCTGGATGTGATCTCACAAACACACCTTATCCTGAGGTACGTGAAGCATTTTAGTCTCAAGTTCACCAATTTTTGCTGATGTCTTCACTTCAAGTATTGAAAATTTTATGAAAAATACTAATCAAAGTAAGGAAAAAGTAATTTTCACTAAACATATAAGTCTTTCAGTATTTAAAGTTTAAGGCATGAATAAGTTAATATTACTCTCACTAGATCTTTTCCACATACTATATGTCCCACAACAAAGTCTCTGACAGCTGAGAAACATAGCTGAATGAATCAGGAAATTATTCTGCCTTCGCTTTTTCAAGCAGTGTGATTTTTGTTCATTCAGAAAGCAAACAAGGTCAGAGAAGTTCATCATAGTTGTCAACCAGCACTGCAGTGTAATAATCTTTTTTATAAGCCAGTTCCTCAATTGATTGTAAAACAGCATAGTCCTTCTGTGCACAGATAAACATCTGGTATTCTATGTGTAAAACATTATCCTGCTGTCAAATCAACTATTTCATTAGATTAAACTACAAAATATGATCCTTTTATACTATTATTTGATGTGAGCAAAGTTTTAATAGGCTTAAGTGCCTGAACACTAGGCGTTCACACTGGTAGCACTAACGGGCTTTTCCAAACAAATTTGGTTAAAATTGGTTGAAAAATTAGTTGAAAAAAATGGTTGAAACCAATTTCCTAATATGTGGATACTGATTCCTTTTAAACTGTTCATAGGTTAGGGAGGAATCAAAAGTGAACTACTGAGTTTTTTTAAGTCAGTGGAAAAACTGTCACCAGCTTTGGCTGAGCCAAACATCTCACCTTTATCTTAATATGTAAAGCCCTCTGCACATTTTTTGAATTGCAGCCTAATTCCAATGAAGTACTTAATTTTATGCTTAACTTCAGTCCCACTACAGCTGATAGGACTAGGTAATTGTTTTAAATTAAACAGGTCCTTATTTATATTGCTGGAAGAAGATCTTTTTAAATAACAAGTGGCATATAATTACCACTTACAAAAACCTAGGAATAAATGATTTTGAACCTGACTTCCCCAAATACTTACCAAGACCAAGACTTAGCAAAACAAATTGTTATTAAACGGCGATTATATTGTTACCTGAAGAGTTAGGTAATCAGCTAAAATCTGGAGAGGGTGGTGTAAATCAGACAATCCATTGATTACTGGGATTGTGGCTTCTTTCGTCATTAGGTCCAGATCGTTATGCTTATAGACTCGAGCCAAGATGGCATTTGTCATGGTGGACAGCACTCTAGAGGATGGTAGAAAATACCCAAGTCAAACATTATAAATGTATCCCTGTTGCACCATTCAGAGGGCAACACATAAATATTAATGAGAAGTGGTAATGAATCAATTTTTTTTCAGCTATCTGAATAATTTATTATGCCTGCATAACACGCTTAAACGCAGACATTTAACAAGCTGCTAATAAGTAAGCAGTTTTACTTATTAACAAACTATAGGAAGTAAATTAAAACTGCTGCTGTATTTTATGTTTTTTTCTCTTTAGTATTTGATTGTACCATCAATAAATGTTAAGGTATCTAAACTAAGACAAGAGATTGTGTGACACTGTAACATTCGAAGAATTTGGTAACTTTGGAAGAGAGAATGTATAAGATTACTTGAGTCTTTTAGCAAAGAACAAATGTAGCACTGACTGAGTATTACAGTGTCTCTGTATGGTAGCCTGACCTTTGTGAGGTTTAGGAGCACAGATCTGTCTTAGATTACCACAATTATTTACTGATCTTAATGAACACGGAAACAGGTGGCCAACAACACCAGCCTGTTCTTTCTCCTACCTACACACCCGCGTATTGAGGTGCATGGTATCCGTGTTAAAGTGATGCCCAAATTTCCAACTGGGTATACGGAGAGGGGCATGCAGGAGTCACTGTACCACTCTGGCCTTAACCTCATTTGCCACAGTGTGAAAGACTCAGAGGTTAGCATAGTGGATTAGCACAATATACTTGGTATGCTCTGAATTATTTAGATAAAGAAAATATGGATTGAAGCTCTGCATCTCTGTGCTTTAATCAGGCCCTGAAGCCTGACTTTGAAGTAGCATTTTGTGTATTTTCATGTCATCTATCTCTAATAGGACCTTAAAACAAAACAAGGAAAAGACTGAACAGAAGAGTATGAAAAATGCTTGCAGTATCTATCTTCCTGATTAGCCATGAAGAATTCCAGTATCTCCTCTTGTGGAAATATGGCTGGTAATGCCATGGCCTTTACACAGACAAATCTTCTGATGAAGTCAGTAACAAATATTTTCTACTGACACAAGACATTCCTCACACAAGCAAAACTCTTATAAAATGTTACAAGATTCCCTGTAGAGTGCTCTCTGAAGAAAAGGCTGGCAATAGCAGCTACAAGTGAAAAGGAGGAACTGAACACGGTATTTACTGATTGCAAGGTATTTGAACAGTTTCTGCTTGTGCCATTATTTCTTCTTAGTTCACAGGTTTCTTTTTCACTGTGTGTGTGTTTATTCTAGCTTGAAGCACGTGACTGTGGAAAATCTGTTCTGTTCTGAACTAGTCATCAGGGACAGGATGCATGGTCCCTTTTGTTAGGCATCTAAAATGTGTCCACCCTAAACAAGACATAGCCTGTCCCATCAGTCAAGGAAAAGAGGCGATCACACTGGGAAATCACCCATTTTTATTAGACTTTTTTAGGATGTCAGGACAGCTGAATCCTACCTGACACAACTGATAAACAATTTGAAAAAGATGGTTTCTTTACAGTGTATGCCATTAGAAGAAATTCAGATATAATCAACTACCAACTAGTGAAAACTGATGGATTTTCTTCCTTAATCTGTTGAAAGTAGATACTAGAACTATTAGACACTTATCAGCAAGACATCAGGCAGTCCTTCTGCCAGCATTTCTAGATGCCACACCTTACAGTAGGAAACCCAGGTGGAAACTGGATTTATTGAAACTGAAATCAGAAAAGAAAAATTGAACTTATAGGAGGAGATGAAGTCTTCTGCAATCAAATTAATTTAAAGGAAACCATGTAAGGCTGGGATTGCATAGGAAAAAAAGAGCTGGCTAGATAAGAGTCTTTGATAAGACTGAAGTTTCGGAAGGTGAGGGGAAGTAAGCAAAGGCTCATCAGGTGAATTTTCATTTAAGGTTCCTATGTTATCACCAACTACAAGGTCTTTTTTCTCTTTTCATTCTTTTTGTAAGATTGTGAGCCTATAAATTTCAAAATCCCAGAGCTCGGAAACATATGAGTGTATTGGAATCCTGCATATCTCTCTTTACAAATAACTTTTATTTCTACAGAGAAAAGCTGGAAATTTTTACTCAAGTGTGTCCTCTGAGGAAAATTAAACATAAATAAAAACATGCCTTTTTGGTGTGGCTGATCTCTGAATTTGAAAATGGAGTATTTGCATATATTTTGGGTAGAATATTGCTATCCAAGGTAGTTTTTGTTTTGTTTTGAAAGTATATATCCATTCAAAAGGTTTAAATTTCTGGCAAGACTACTTCATTGTCATTCATATTCCTACAAGGGCATATGCTGGACATGTTCTCAGCAAGCAGTGAGAAGTAAAGCTGTTCCCCACAGATGCAGAGATTCATCCTCTAATAATGCCAGCCGACTGGCAAAAGCATCCTATGAGTTTTTCAGTGCTGTTACTGAACCTTATGGCCACTAAACTATAGTGGTGCACAAAGGAACAGCTCTACAGTGGAAAATACAGATACAGTACTTACAGTTCATCTCAAGTAATATATCAGACATGCTAAACAGCACTGAAAGGCTTACAGCTCCTTAATGGGTGGTAACTTTTTGCTACTGTGTCAGCATAAATGCAAATGTCTTGTGAAGCACGGAAGAACCGTATTATGAGCAGGTAGTAAGTCACTAAAAATATGTTCACGCAGAAATGCTTTCAACCCTGCCTGCAGTAATTCTATTAAAAACTGGGACTTTTATAGATCTGTGCCCCTTTTGCTTTAAGTCTCAATCTCAAGTACTTCTAAGGCCTTTAGAGCCCTAGAAACATGGCTGTATGTATTTGAAATACCCCCTGGGTCTACTACAGGCATTCTTTTTTTTATTCTTGCATTAGCTGAACGAGGTTGGCATGTTATCCTGCACTCACAAGAAATGCCAAAGAATTAACACTCAGGTTGTTCTTTTGGGTAAACTGCTCAGCCTTGGTTATGCAAATTCAATAATAATTCTGCTAATGAGAGCAGGAGTGAAGCAGAGCACGTGGGGCTCTGTAAGAACCTGGGAAGGCCATCACCCCACTGTAGCAGGCGTGTGCTGTGACTCAGCAGAGGAGCAAAATCACCGAATCAGGGTAATAAACAGGGACTTGACCTGGAAGAGCAAGCAGTGACAGAGAAAAGAGAGGCTGAAGGTTTGCATGGGAAGTGGGCATTGTGAGACCTTTCTCCACAGAATGAGGACTCCTCCAGAATGGCTGGAAGATTTGCTTGCTTCTACTTTTGCTTTATTTCTGATAGCCTACTGTCCTTCTTTTTCCCTTTTGCTTGTGCAAAGAAAGGTCATTCAAGAGACTGTGAACCAATGATTTAATGGCCATTTATTATCCCATTTGGGAAGAAGAAGAAATGAAAACTGTCCTATACAAAGCATGTCCGTTTGCCAAATTTGATAAAAATATTTCTTGTTGTGAGACATTTTGGAGAGCAAGAGTGGATGGAATGATAGTATACTGAACTGCAATTTCTGCGAGCTGATCTGTAAATATTTAAGAAATTTGGACTGCCTTCTGACATTTTCCAGAAATAAAACATTAGCTTACAAAATTTTTTAAGGTCTACTACCAAATGCACAGTGATCAATCGAGCGACATTTTACCAACTTTGCTGTATCTGTGAGGCTCTCATTAGTGCCCAGATGTATGTCTTGTGTTGTAAGGAAGGAAGGATGTCCTCCAAGGAGAGCAAATCCTATAGTGAGGATAAATTTAGAAAGAAATTAAATACCAGCACATCATATTTACAGACAAGATTCAAAAACTTCTTCATGTAAAAGATATTTACAGCAATAAAAGTAAAACTCATCAGTGCATCCAAATGTTTCAAACACTTACAGTGTGATACACAAGGCACAAATTAATGTGTTTTGCAACAAAACCACTCAAATGTGATGCTTTGCTGAAACCCTTAGGCATGAGTTCTGATCTGTGTCCATAGTCATTCAAGCTGCAAGGTTACGTATGGCCAAAGGTGGCTCCCTGTTAAGAGCCAGGTAATCCATTCAACGTGCTGAATTTCTACTTCAAGGGACTTAGCATCCTAGAAGGGCCACCTGAGTCACTGATTTCCATATCCTTGCAAGGAGCTTCAAGTATGGTCACTCAGATAGCAAAGCCTAAGTCTCCTCATACACTATATCAGACTTGAGCTTGGTCACAAGTGACAAAGTGCTGTAAAAATTACAGTGTGATAGAGAGAAAAGGAAAGATCTCAGGCACTACCAGTATCCTTTCACCCTGCAATAGTTGGGAATTTACAAGGTGAGCCAAGGAACTGGATGGATGAGGTCTGAAGAACGAAATCCTTTTCTGAACAGGAAACCATGGAAAGACCTGAGCATCACTTAAGAATATAAAGCACTTTTAGGAACTTAAAAGGTATTTTGGATAAAGACAAATTACATGCTAAGGGCAACCGTCAGGTTCTGTCCTGCCTTATTTCTGTTGCACCATCACTAGAAAGCTACCACAAGCAACCAGCTGACAGAGGAAGGAAAATAGCTCTTTTTCACCAACACTTGAGTCTCCCTGCCTTTGCCTGGTTTAAAACTAAATCCTCTCTCCAGTGAATCTCAGTGTAAAGTCCATTGTGGCCACGTATTGGGAGTATGGGGCCTGAGGGGGGTCGTTTTATGAACTGTCACAAATGGTTTAGCAGAAATCTAGCACAGGACACAGGGTCCTACAACTGGGGATGTACCAAGTGTAGGATTTGAATTGGGCTGTAGGTAGCCCTGCAAGGCATTTTCTGTGCACTGGGGAAGATTTTCTGCATAAGAACAACTCCCTTCTAGTAGAGAAATTGTCAGGGAGATCTTGGCCTGTGTTTAATAACTATGATAAAGGACATTTCCAGAGAATCTCGGTGTGGACAAACCAACCTTGTCAAGACAACACTGCGGGGGAGTGAGCCTTTTATTGTGACAAAATTCTAGAAGGAAAGCCATCTTATTTTTATTGCCAGGAAGGGAGAAGCTGCATACAGCACAGAAGAGCAGAGGCCTCCTTCTCTACCAAACTGTGATCTCTTGGAGGCTACCAAATTTCGTGCTGTTAAAAACAAGAGGGGAAGAGAAAGATAAAAGGGGGAAAAAAATTGAAAAGAAAAAAAGGTTAACAGCTGCTTGGCTGGTTCTAGCCATTAGATGGCACTGCAGACATCACCAGAACTGCAGGATCAACACGCTGTTTGTACAGGCCTGTCAAAGATTAAAAAGTTGATCCCACAGATATTTCTCAAAAAAGGATTAAACCAGGAGTGAACACTGAAACCTTTCATACATAAAAGCAAGCACCTAGGTTCAGGCGGCAGGCCTGGGCCCCTAACACAGAGCAGCCCTTATTAACCCCCGCCCCACACAGGCAGCGGGGTTGAGGTAAGGTCTTCCACTTTGCATAAGTTCAGCCAGTCTCTAGAATTTAAAATGCAATAGATAAAAATAACACTGGCAAATCATTCCCTTTCGACTGCCTTCATTTCCCTAAACATCAGATTAAAAATAGTAATGCTCCAGACCCCACCTGAAGGGCAAATCTCTGCTCCATCCAGCCAATGTATTCTCATTTTATTGAATGGGTCTGATTTTACTTTCCCTTTGTCATCATTAAGGATTCCTCCAAATCTCAATAAGATTGGACTCAGATACAGAAAAATTTTAAGAATGAAGCATCATTTATTCTACTACTACTATTTGCTGTTAGAAAAGCAATACAGATTTGCTGGTAGCTTCGCCCTCCTTTCTTGGTTATTCAGAAGCATTTTTGTATTAAGGCAGGAAAAATGTTTAGGTTTCCTTAGATACTTTCACTTTAGCAGCTCAGACACAAACACTGTATTTATGGGAATGTGTACGCAAACTGTTGCCTAGACATTACAACCTATCTATTCAACACAAGTTTTTAAGTCAAGACCTCAAGGATGAAATGTCATTTGCAGTAACTCTTCCTGACCAGCTTCTTGTGGGTTTTTTTCAAGTCATATACAATTATGTCAGTGATTTATCCTTGCAAGTTCCATACAATACAACAGGTCTGCATTTTAGGCTTCTAAATGCGTACACTTTGGTTGATGTTTCACAGTCCCGGCAGGCTCCCATGGACATGTTCTGTTTTCTATAAATGATGCCCAGGTAGAAAAAGAATTCAGCCATTTATTCAGAATTGCCAGACGTCAGGCAGCCCACCTGGAGTCTGTGTACATAGCAGAATTCTAATGTGTTGGGCTTTCTGCTTGTGAACTAACCATCTGTGCAGGGCCTGCGTACCTATTTCCATCCCAAAATTTCCATCTGGAAATACAGGAGCTCTGTGCTCTAGTTTTGTATATACTTGCAGAGAAGGATTCTTTGCCTTAGATTCTTTCATCCAGACTACTAGTAGAAAGAAAAAAAAATATTACTATTGAGGATATGCACGCTCATATGGATATGTTCACCAAATAGGCACACACTGGAGTGCTGTGTTAAACTGGAAGATCTAATCCTCTTTGTTGTCACAAGCTGGTCATATCCAAAGCTACATGCTAAGTGTTTATGTGAATCTTGGTATCTTCAACAAACTATATTAAATGTTCATACTGCAGAGCCAGAATAGATTATTAGCTCATGTCCACACTTCTCATTATTGTTAGTTTTCAAAAATTGACAGTTTTATACCCCAGACTGTGGCACGTGATTGAGCCCACTTATGCAAACTCTTTCACAAAGAATACAAGTGCTGGTGGTTGTGCAGACATGGGTTAAATCTCCATTCCACATCTGTGCTACTTTGGGTAAATGGGCCAAAGGGAATCCTCTAGTTCACACATTGGATATACAGTTGTGGGGCTTCCCTGCCATCAGCAGGAGATATACACAGCCATCTTCTCAAATTCAAAGGAAGGATCCCTTTTTATATTTCAAGACATCTGGATTCAGATTTGTTAGCTTCCTCACTGCCTGCCAAGACTTACAATCTAGAAAGTATTTTTCAGTTTAGACTGATAACAACACAAAGAACTCTTCTAGGTAGGAATTACAGGAATACTCCTAAAGTAGAAACCTAAAAACTGATAAGCAGTTTTTTAAAGCTACCACTCTAAGTGTAGAGTAGGCTAAAAGTGTACTCTTGCCCCATCTCTAATGTGGCCAAACTAAATAATAGCCATTCCAACAAAAAACAGATCCTATATTCCTGCCATGTAGTACTATCCCCACTGCATTAGAATTTATGAAGTGATGCAATTATTTCTGTGAGTGTATGTAGTAGTCTTCAAGCACAGACATCATGTTCTTCTCATCCTGCCGGGTAAGAGGAGAGAGTTGAGAGTAATTCGACTAAAGCCAATGGCAGTGAACCTCTGTAAAGCTGTTAAGACCTCATATATTCCAGTGCACAATGAAAGAAGGTGTACAGAGCTTTTCTGCAGGTATTGTTTCCTCTCCATTTCCAATCTGTGATATATTGTCTGCATTCAGCATCTGTGAAATGGTTGGATTTATTTATAATTTGTTCACTGAAACATAACCGCAGCTGTATATTTTAAGAGTACCAGTGACAATCAGAATATTTTACACCAAAGCTAAAACAAAACCAGGGCATTCACCTTTATGTCTGAGGATGTTTATTTTACAAGTAATATATGACCATGTGGAAAATCTTTTTTTTTTTTCAAAAAGTACACAAGATTTTATGCAGAATGGGTATAGGATTCTTACTGCAAACGGATGACATGTTCCAGTATAATAGCTGAGATGCCACATTTTCCAGTATAATAGCCAGTGATACCAATAAATCTAGTAGGCTCCACAAAACTGGATTTATGTTGTGAATATCCTATGGAAGTTACTTGTAGTCCTTCATTAAACTTACAACACCACTACTACTCTTAGAAATGGTAAAATAATATGGGTTTCAGAAATATGCATTAGGATAAAATTATATTTGTTCAAGAGAACAAAGGGGCAATGAGTTTTACCACAAGGAGATGTAAATTATTCAGTACAGTGGCAAGTCAGTACAGGTCAGTCAGCCTCACCTCGATCCCTGCAAAGGTGATGTAGCACCTAATCCTGAACACCATTTCCAGGCACATGAAGGACAAGAAAATAATCAGGAGTAGTCAGCACAGCTTCACCAAGGGGAAGTCATGCTTGACCAACCTGATAAACTTCTATGAAGAAATGACTGGCCTAGTAGATGAAGGGAGAGCAGTGAGTATTGTCTACCTGGATTTCATTATAGCCCTTGACACATTATAGACCTTCAGGGTCTCCCATAAGACCCTCATAGACAAGTTGTTGATGTATGGGATGGATGAGCAGACAGTGAGGTGGGTTGAGAACTGGCTGAATGGCCAGGCCCAGAAGGTAATGATCAGTGGAACAAATTCTAATTGGAGGCCAGTGACTAGTGGTGTAGCCCAGGGCTCAATACTGGGTCCAGTCCTGTTTAACATCTTTATTAATGATCTGGATGATGGGACAGAGGGTGCTCTCAGCAAGTTTGCTGATAACACGATACTGGGAGGAGTGGCTGATACACCAAAGTGTTGTGTTGCCATCCAGAGGGACCTCAATAGGCTGGAGGAGTGAACTGATAGGAACCTCATGAAGTTCAGCAAGGAGAAGTTCAAAGTCCTGCAACTGAGGAAGAACAACCCCATGCACCAGTACATGCTGGGGGACACCCAGTTGGGAAGCAGCTTGGCAGAAAAGGACTTGGGGACTCTGGTGAACACCACGTTGAACATGAGCCAGCCACATGCCTTTCTGGCAAAGGTGGCAAATGGTATCCAGGGCTGCACTAGACAGCATATTGCCAGCAGGTGGAGGCAGGTGAGCTTTCCCCTTTATTTAGCACTGGTGAGACCACACCTGGAGTGTCCAGTTCTAGGTTCCTCAGCATGAGAGACATGGGGATATTGTAGACAGTCAGTATGTCAATGTCAACAAAGGGCCACACAGATGACTACGAGACTTTAGCATCTTTCATATAAGGAAAGGCTGAGAGATCTGGGATTGCATAGCCTAGAGAAGAGAAAGCTCAGAGGAAATCTTACTACTGTTTATAAACACCTGAAGGCAGAGTGCAAAGACCACGGAGCCAGGTGCTTTTCAGTGGTGCAATGGGCACAACCTGAAACATGGGAGGTTCCCTCAGAGAGTCAGGAAACACTTTTTACTGAAAAGGTGATTGAGCACTGGCATAGTTTGCTCCAAGGCTCCAAGGTTGTGGAGTCTCCATCCTTGGAGCTATTCAAAAGCTGTCTGAACATAGTCCTGGGAAACTGACTGTAGATGAGTGGGGAGGTTGTACCAGAGGACCTCCAGAGGTCCCTTCCAACCTCAATTCTGTGATCCTGTTTGTTTATTTTCTCAATAATGGTGTTCTTTATAGGCATGGAGTCAGCAAGACTTTTGAAAAGACTACCACGGTGTCAATATATGGCAACAATCTCCTAGACGCTGCACAGAGCAGATTTTGTAACCAGTGCTTTCCAAATTTCTACTCCTTTATAATGAAACCCATTGATTTTCATCTGGTTGTTTCTGAGAGCTGCAAAGTTTGTTTAGATTAATCTCTTCACCAGAACCTTGTCCCACAAGTGACCTCTTTCAAAATGTTGAAGGTGCAACTCGTGGGAAATGCTATTTGAGATGACTCAGGCATTTTATAAATAAACACTCCAATCCACTTCAATGCCCACTTTCACTGGACATTAGAAAATTGGTATTAAATTAGCTTATTTAGCTAGAAGGAACACATGTGACCCCACATTTGTTTTGAGTTAGGAATTCCAAGGTAGAAGTCATGTATGTTAAAAAGTAGCTGAAATGTATAGAGTTTCCATGGAAAGCAAAAACTTGAGTCTGCCTTTGAAACAAAGTCTTAGGCTTTGGGGACTAAGACCAATTAACTGAAGGTATGAAGTTAATGCACAGAACTGCATTAAACTGCATTAAAATCCCTTGTGGAAGCTCTCACTCAGAAATAAATTGGTTTTATTTCACTGGAGCTTAATCCCTCTTAGATGAATTTATGTACATTAAATCCCATCCTTAAGTTAATTCATTTGAACTTCCCAGAGTTTCCCCATTCCATAAGCTTTCAAAAGCCAAGGACTAAATAGTGCTTCCCTCTGAATACGTGAAGCATGAAGGACAAACAGATTCACAGAATTCATCATTACCTGCCCATGTACCAGAATGGCAGACAACTAGAAACTGGACTAAAAACTCTAGAATTAAAAGGTGGGTGGTCTTCACAGAGAGGGAATGCACAAGAGAAATCCCTTCATAAGTCCTGCTTATCTGGAGAAAACTGAAAATAACAACAAGTCTACGTAAAGGCCAGGATCAGCAGGTAAATGACTGTGTCACAAAATACTTGCACATAATATATCTGCTTCTTCCTTCCATTACTTTTACCTTATATCTTGTAAAGAACTGTGAATACTCAACAAGTTTCCTGTCCCTTCACTGGGGAG
Source organism: Tetrax tetrax (assembly GCA_009806455.1). Lineage (NCBI taxonomy): Eukaryota > Metazoa > Chordata > Aves > Otidiformes > Otididae > Tetrax > Tetrax tetrax. The sequence continues at coordinate 238,555 of WHYT01015531.1, read as the reverse complement.
AAGTCAGCCTAAGGGATGCTGAGTCAACTTAAATGTGAGAAGGGCAAGCTTCTCTTTCCTTGATGCATAAAAATGTACCTATAAGACAGTCACCAAATCATAGTTATTCCTTGCTAACATGTAAGCACATGAATGATTTATTTCAGTGATCTCATTGATTTCAGAAAAACTACCATGTAAATAAAGACATGTGTATGTTTCAGTGTTTGCAGGACTGTATCCTAAAAGAATAATGTTCCACTGCCTGATCTTATTAGGCTAATACCCTGAAGTCTCCATCAAGTTATCTTCCCCTGTAGGTAATCACGTTAGATTTTTTTTTCCCTAATTTATATCAAGACATTACTATGATTCCCAGTCTAAACACATACTCTGAAATGTAACAACAGTAATGCATAATACATTAGAAAAATATTTATTAGAGCTTGCACAGAATTAAATTTGTGATGCTTACTAAAATAGATGTTAGGAAATGTGCATCTTGCCAGGACAACTAGGAGCTTACAGAAATGCTTACTTCTGCCTGCTACTTTACTTCTGATCTATCATGTTTTGGAATGATCTAGTGAAGTTTCAGTGACAAAAAGGATGTGCTTGTGACATTAATATGCAAGGTGAAACACAATTAGCTACCATTCTTTTCCTATTTTTGCTTTCAAACTTTAGGTTTCTCCTGAGTAGAAACTGATAAATACAAAATTATGCACTGTTTTTCAGTACATACTCACAGTATACAATTTCATACACAACCTGACAGTGCCATTGCTCAGACCTACCTGTTTCTGCAGATAATCTTGTTCTAGTGCTTCTCTTCTCAAAAATCATGGCCAAAGATTTTCCTTGCATCAAAGGCAAATACTGGAACATGAAAATTGAAGGCATTTCCATTTTATCGTCTTTATACATTTTACAGTGTGAAATACTTGTTTCACCATTTAATTCAGCATTAGAAAAGTTACACAGGTGGTTTTTTAACCATAGCTTTGTTTTCCTGCCCTGCAAGGAATTTATTAGCAGTGGAAAGTTCTATGGGCAAAAAAGCAACTGCATTTTGGCACTCAATTTGAGCTAGCATTATGGAGAACTCTGGTACTAATTTAATCCCATGCAGGAAAGTGTCTTCCACTTCCGACATTTAGTGCTCCATGTACACCTGATGTCAATGGATGGGGTTAGCCAACACCAGGGAGTTAGCTGTGCAAAGCTGTTTAATTTTTCACTTGCAAAGTTCTCTGAAGCATTTAAAGAATATCTTTGAACACTTTAAAGGAAGGCTTTCTGATTTGTAGCACATGATTTACAGTGTTTAAGAGCTCAGGTGATGTTTTTTAGGACAAGACAGCTGAACAGCTCATTCCCAATACTCTTCAGAAAAACATTTATTTCAACATCTGAGTGACCTAAATGGCAGCTAACGCATTTTACCTCTCCTTTGTGCTTTATCCTTTGTTTCAAATCTGAGGCCATCCACAGCAAATACTTCAGCTCATCTGCTGAGTAATTCTGTAGAGTAAGGAGGTCACGACCTTTCAGATGAACATTCATTTGAGCTGGTGGCCCATACCTGTGTCAAAAGAACAAAAAAATGTACGCTCTTTGTCATTCGACACTAAATTGTACTCATGCTAAAGCCAATGAGCAAGCAGCTGAAATCTCTCCCACTCCCTTCATTTGACCCAGCTGCATCAGCTTGATGGGCTGTGTTAATGACTGCCAGATGGACACAATATGCCACTCTGCACTAAATTGATCACTATTGTAACAGTGTTCCAAATTGTATTATAAACTGTACATTAGATGTAGTTTCCTTTGCTTCTGATATGCATATGACTTGACTGCATGCTGACTAGTCATAGAATCATAGAATAGTTGGGGTTGGAAGAGACCTTTGAAGGTCATCTAGTCTAACCCCCCTGCAAGGAGCAGGGACATCTCCAACCAGATCAGGTTGCTCAGAGCCCCATCCAACCTGGCCTTGAATGTTTCCAGGGATGGGGCATCCACCACCTCTCTGGGCAACCTGTTCCAGTGTTCCACCACCCTCAGCGTAAAAAATTTTTGCCTACTATCTGATCTAAATCTATCTCCCTCTATTTTGAAACCATTACCCCTCCCAACAGAGCCTGCTAAAGAGTTTCTCCCCATCTTTCCTGTAGGCTCCCTTTAGGTACTGGAAGGATACTATAAGGTCTCCCCCGAGCCTCCTCTTCTCCAGGCTGAACAGCCCTAACTCTCTCAGCCTGTCCTCATAGGAGAGGTGCTCCAGCCCTCTGATCATCTTTGTGGCCCTCCTCTGGACTCACTCCAACAGGTCCACGTCCTGATGGGGGCTCCAGAGCTGGGTGCAGTACTCCAGGTGGGGTCTCACCAGAGCAGAGTAGAGGGGCAGAATCACCTCCCTCTACCTGCTGGCCACGCTGCTTTTGATGCAGCCCAGCATGCACTTGGCTTTCTGGGCTGCAAGCGCACATTGCCAGCTCATGTTGAGCTTCTCGTCCACGAGCACTCCCAAGTCCTTCTCCTCAGGGCTGCTCTCAATCCATTCTCTGCCCAGACTTTACTTGTGCTTGGGATTGCCCTGACCCATGTGCAGGACCTTGAACTGGGCCTTGTTGAACTTCATGAGTTTTGCACGGGCCCATATCTCCAGCTTGTCAAGGTCCTTCTGGATGGCATCCATTCCCTCCAGTGTGTCGGTGGCACCACACAGCTTGGTGCTGTTGGCAAACTTGCTGAGGGTGCACTCTATCCCATTGTCCATGTCGCTGACAAAGATGTTAAACAGGGCTGGTCCCAATACCAACCCCTGAGGAATGCCACTCATCACTGTTCTCCACTTGGACATTGAGCTGTTGACTACAACTCTGAATGCGGCCATCCAGCCCATTCCTTATCCACCGAGTGGTCCATCTGTCAAATCCATATCTCTCCAGTTTAGAGACAAGGATGCTGTGCAGGACAGAGTCAAATGCTTTGCACGAGTCCAGGTAAATGATATCTGTTGCTCATCCCTTGTCCACTGATGCTGTCACCCCATCATAGAAGTCCACCAAATTGGTCAGGCATGATTTGCCCTTAGCAAAGCCATATTGGCTGTTACCAGCTACCTCCTTATTTTCCATGTGCCTTAGCATGGTTTCCAGGAGAATCTGCTCCATGACCTTGCCAGGCACAGAGGTGAGACTGACCAGCACCTAGTTCCCCAGGCCTTCCTTATTTCCTTTTTTAAAAATGGGGGTTATGTGTTGTATCTTTTCTGCTTGGCAAGAACCTCACCAGACTGCCAAGATTTCTCCCATATGATGGATAATGGCTTGGTAACTTCATCCGCCAGTTCCCTCAGGACCCACGAATGCATCTCATCAGGTCCCATGGACTTGTGCACCTTCAGGTTCCTTAGATGGTCTGGAATCTGTTTTTCTGCTACTGTGGGCAGTTCTTCATTCTCCCAGTCCCTGCTGTTTCCTCTGTGACCTGGGTGATGTGGTTAGAGCCCTCGCTGGTGAAGACTGAGGCAAAAAAGTCATTGAGTACCTCAGCCTTCTCCATGTCCCAGGTAACCAGGTCTCCCATTTCCCTCCAGAGAGAGCCCACATTCTTCCTGGACTTCCTTTTATACCTAAAGAAGCTTTTCTTATTGCCCTTGACGTCTCCGGCCACATTTAATTCTGCCAGGGCTTTAGCTTTCCTTACCTGACCCCTGGCCACTTGGACAATCTCTCTGTAATCCTTCCAGGCTACCTGTCCTTGTAGGCTTCTTTTTTGATTTTCAGTTGCTCCAGGAGCTCCTTGTTCATCCATGCAGGCCATCTGGTGTTTCGGTGCTCTGGTCTTTCTCCTACCACACAAGACATGTTCTGGGCATGTGCAGTGTATTTATTCAGTGTATTCTGGCCTCCAGACAGATTTACGACTTCAGAATCACATGAAATTGGATGTTGATAATCAGCCACAGAAGTTACATGATCAAATTTCCTCTAGCTTAGATGAGATGTCTTCATGTTTCCACAGGCTTAAGATTAAGAAGGGTGAGTGGCATCTTAGTCCCTTCTTGGGCATTGTATCTATAGCCCTCCTTAGCATAACACACCCTGCACCATACTCTTGCTGAGTTTTGGATGCATACAAGCTAAACATATCTTTTTAATTAAAGGCAGCATTTTTAGACTGATCTGATGATATGGAGATCAAAGCAATCCAAAAAATGGTTTGAGTGCAGCTACTGCTTTTGTATTTCCAAGTAGGTTTTCCTTTAGTTCACCTTTGAGGCCAGGCTTAGTTACAGCACCTGCCAGTTGCCAAGCCCTGGAGCCCCCAGCTAGGAATATTCAGGGGAAAAAAATATAATTTCTGTTCATTCTTCCATGAATTCCAATGAAAAAAAAGCCCTGATAGTGGATAGGCCTGTTATGGCTTCTAAAGATTGTGGTGTTGTATTAGTTAAATCTGGACTTTTTCTGCAGAATTTTGTGGCACAGGCTTTAACTGAAACTGGAGGAAGAGAACAGCTCTTAAGGGAATGGTACCACACATTATTACTGTCCATTTGGCGTCACAGCACAAACTGCATAACTTTTGAAACCATGTAGCAGAATTTTTTATTTAACTGAAGATATCTAAATGCAGTGTGTTTTCCTTCTGGACACCTTAAAAGTACATTAGATACACATTATACCACTGCCACAACTAAGAAGACTTTTTTTCACAGTGAAAAGGATTATGTGTAACAGCAGGAACAAGGAAAATATATGAAGAAGCAGCCCATGCAGATGCCCTGCAGATTAATATTGCTGGAACTCAGTATACACTGCCATACATCAGGGCAGGGTGCTCCAGAGGTTATGCAGACTGCCAGAGGCTCCACCGCTGAGCTAAGCACAAAGCACCACAAAAATTCCCATCAATATGTGCATCATCAGAGTCTGGCCTCTGCACAGGCCCCAAGACTACAGGAGGGATGGACTTTTCTGTAGCACCATGCTGATAAAGGAGTGGATTTCTTGTTTTCTAAGTTTAGAGTAACGTTGCCTGTGTATTTTCTTAGAGTGTCTCTGAAAATTGATTCTTAAGTGAAATACAACCTAGCTGTATGTGTGACTTCAGTAATAAATATTTGTGGCAGTACCATTTAAAATAATCATGCACATTTCCAAGCCATAAAGACTAATCTTCACAGCATTACAATCATTAGTAAAATAAAGTTACATATTTTGCTATGTGTTATCCTTCTGTCCCCACACTTGTCTCCAACCTGAGGTAAACATCATAGAAACGCTTAGGAAGCATCCAAATACCCCATTTTTGAATTTGAAGTGGGTGCTACAGAGCTAGGAAAATTATTTCCTCCACTTCTGTACTCAATAGCTGCAGAATAGAATATACTTGACATTACAAGAAAGGCTGGGCATTCATGGGTCAGGTAGTTTCCACCATAGCATGAAAAACAGCCTACCAAGGTAAGCCACTGAAATCCAGCCTTGAATACCAAGGCTCTTAGTGGTATTCAAGGGATTTGCTCTAACTTCAGTGTGTGTATTCTGAAGAAAAACAGGGTTTTTTATTGTTATTATTTTTCAGAACAGGAATTTGCTACTCTATCCAGTTTGGAGGAACAACAAAAAAAAAGTACTCGTTCTGTTTTAAAATCTATGCAATTGCTTACTGCTTGGTCACTCTGTTCTCCTCAGCTGCATTGTTTCCAGACCAGCTTTGATGCTGCTCCTTGAGTTTCTAATTGCAGCCTAAAATTACTTCCAGTGAGTTAGAGATTGTCTAATCTCAAGCTGCCAAGCAGGAACTTCTGTTAATGGGTCTTGTTTTGCCACCTGGCACTATTGGTAAGTAGACTGAGAAATATTCACCACTAATTTCTGCACTGGTAGATATTGAAGCACTAAAATTGGTTACCCAGAGAGGATTTGGTTTTACCATCCTTGGAGATTTTCAAGATGTGGCTAAGCAAAGACATAGCTGACCTCATATGCTGTTGGCAGGCTACAAGCAGACAGTTGGACTAGAGGTTTGCTCCTGACCTCTACGTTCCCATGATGATTCTGTTTTATTGCTATGACCTTCAAGAAATGTCCTCCCTTCCCTGTTGTCCACATCCTCCAAAAGAGAGGCAGAAACGGACAAATAAATTCCAGAGAAGGAACATGAGACAACATACCAAAGTTAAAATGTAACAGGCAGAATTGCAAGGTCAAGCAGTTGTCTTATTCCTTCCCAAGCAGAGACAGCAAATACTTTGAACTATTAGCACAGACTGATAGATACTAGGTTATCCTGCTTAACTTGTGGTGATAGCTTATGCCGACGTTATGATACAATGTTAAAAAACCACCAAAAATAACAAACAATATTATGTGGGGAGTGTAACAAATTGTATTACTTTATTGGAAAACCAGCTTTACTGCAGTTGTTTTCCAAACTTGCTTTTCTATCATCTCTGCTAAACAGAGAAAGTTCTCACTGATTGCCAGCAGTGAAAATCAAAAAATTTATCATCCAGGCTTTAGGATCACATTAAATCTGTAGCAAACAAATCACAGAACCTGGAAGACATATTTTTAATCTGATGTAATGTAGAAAAGATAAATAAAAATGACACTGCATATTAGGATTCTGGTGAATGTGAAATTCTTGTATATTGTTTTCTAGCACTAATCATTTGTTACATTAACATCATGAATGCTATTCTTACTGACATTGACATGAAAACATGGGAAGATGTGGAATTAATTTTCAAGTCTTTAATTTTAACCTGATTTTTGATATGTGACAAGCATGAGAAGCAGCTTAGTGAAACACTGTCATACAGGTAGTTTTCTGAAGGCACAGGGGACAGGGGCATCTATGCGGCTGAAGAAAGAACCCAAAGCCAGGTCACAGAGCCAGGCCTACCTGGTTGACTTTGAATATTGTATCATATCATGCTTTTCCTGCACATCTCCAGTGTACATAGAGACAAAAAAACCCACCAAAGCAGAGATTCACCTTCCAGCTTCAAGGAGAGAATTTCCCCCCACAGTACTAGCCATGACAATGGTCTAAATGCATAAAAATTTCTTGTACTTTATTCAGATAGCTATTTATTGATTACATACCTGCAGCATACGCTGTCCTCAAGAAGAAACATTCCTTCTTGACTTTGCTGCTAAATCCCACAGAAAGAATTAACAGCATTTCACAAACATTAAAAGGGAAAATCCTCCAGTCTCCCAAAGATGCAGAGCTTGCTGCCTCAGGAAGCAAAAGGGCACTAAAAATGCGAGGGAAAAAAAGCATCTTTCTCTGAAACACACAACAGACAAAACTAAAGCACAAGCTTACCAAAATTGTCGCAGCAGGTGCTTGCTGGTCCGTGTTAGTTTTGCAGTACTGAAGAAGTTCCTCATGTTAAATAGCATCTTCTGTTCACGTTAGGTTTCTCTCAGTCCTGTAAATAAAATTAACAGAAACAGAGGCGTATGCAGCAGAGAGTGAACTGTGTTCTGTGCAAACAAGGGGAAACCAAGCAAGAATCAAAGTCTTCACTTTGGCTGTCTCACAGGGTCCATTGCACCACTCGCAGTTTGTGCTCTTCTCTGTGAGCCCATCATATCATACCTGTGTCAATACCATTTCATAGCAATTTCCTCTTTGTTAAATATTTGTAGAGGAGCCCGTGCCAGTAGAAAAAGGCAAAAGAAGATTTGTCAGGGTGCAGCACAAGTGGGGCAGCTTGCCTGCCCTAGAACAGCCAGGGCAGGGACTGATGGCCCCACGCTGAGAGAAAATGAGGGTCCTAGGACCACGGGTGTGGGGCTGAGTGGGGACATTAAGGATTATTTGTGCCCTCAGGGCCCTGACAGGAACGGAGAAGGGCTACATTAAAAAAAATGTATATTTTCCTGGGGTTTTTTTTGGACCAAGTTTTCGGTTGTGCTAAGGTAGCATTAAACAGCCCACGGGGAGTCTCAGAAACTTAAATATTGCAGCCTGCGTACCTCCTTACATTAAACTGCTTGCTGTATAATCTGATGTTGGTCAGTTGCTAAATACTAAAGTGATTTCATTTAAATTTCTACCTTCAAACATAATTGTCAGATAAGATTTTATGCCACCTGCACTGTAGGTAGTTTTGAAATATGACCATTACTTTCTCATTTCCTCCTCTGTGTAAGGAGAAGCATACTTGTGTAAATCAAGGTGATGGCACATCTGCCAGAGAAAGTGATATGTTGAAATTGCAATGTGAGCATCATATAATTAAAACCCATCGGAAAAAAAATTTTACTTCCCCAGAAAGAGAGACTGCCATGAAAAAGTTATGCAGGGTGATAACTCTTGGTGCTATTTGTTCAGGACCCCTGATGCCAAACCAACCCTAACATGCTTGGAATGCAGCAGTTTCCAGGAGAGGCAATTGTCAGGCAGAAGCAAAACTCAACAGAAATGAATGGGAAGGGAATGAAAGAGCCAGAAGAGCTGCCACACAGAGAAGAAAGCCAGGTCATGGTTTCCCTCTTGATTGCCCTTCTCTGGCAAATGACTCCCACGGCCTTCAAGCCCAGCTACTGGGGACTGAGTGTGTGTCTCTAGTGGCACCCAGAAAAGATGGTGGGGAAAGGAAAGGTGGTTGAGATGCCAAGGCCCCAGTTTTGTCCTGCAGCCCCAAGGGGACAGTGCAAGCACCCCTTTGAAAGGTTGCCCCTATACAGGGACTGCCCAGCTCCAGTTCCTATGCGGACCAATTCCCTGGTAAGCTTCTATGAGGAAGCAGCAGCGCCAGGCATGGAAGGAGAGTTGGACCAGTCTCGCCATCGCTGTTGGTGTGAAGCACTTCTCCTGTGTTTGGGGTGACAGCAGCATCTCTCAGTGCGGAGCCTCAGAGCCACCCCTTGTTCTTATCCCCCATGCTACCATGTGAAAAACTGAGTCACTCGTCTCAACACCATAAAATGATTTGATGTTAAAATCAGGATTGAATTGGCTTGGCATATTTCTATATTCCAGGGTTTGGTATTGAAAATGGAGTAATAGCAGTACATGGGTTGAGAAACACTAATGAAGAGAGAATAGTGTAAGAGAAAAGTAGTTTAGGATAAAGGAATAATATTGCTACAGTAATCTAATATGAACATATGGCCTCTCTCCTCTCTGAGCTGGCAGAATACTGACCCTTGACATCTCCTTTCTTGAGCAGAAGCAGCAGTCAGGGTAGGGAAAGGCAAGAAAAGACTTTATACAGCAGCAGCTGTGGAGTGGTGCCTGAACAGTGCCCATAGAATCATAGAATAGTTTGGGTTGGAAGGGACCTTTAAAGGTCATCTAGTCCAACCCCCCCTGCAAGGAGCAGGGACATGTCCAACCAGATCAGGTTGCTCAGAGCCTCATCCAACCTGGCCTTGAACGTTTCCAGGGATGGGGCATCCACCCACCTCTCTGGGCAACCTGTGCCAGTGTTCCACCACCCTCAGTGTAAAATTTTTTTCCTAATATCTGATCTAAATCTATCTC
>WHYT01015531.1:164952-228794 GCA_009806455.1 Tetrax tetrax | reverse complement strand
CCCCCCCCCCCCTCCCCCCCGGGTCCTTTCACAACAGGCTAAAGAGAAACTAAAGAGTTTCTCCCCATCTTTCCTAGAAGCCCCCTTTAGGTACTGGAAGATTGCTATAAGAAACACTTTAGGAAGTCAATGTCCTTTCACAGCTCATTCATTCCCTGGCCTTCCGGCCAGAGGAAGGGCCTGACCTCAGTGCCTCTATTTTGCAGAGTAGGGCTACAGCAGCTGGGGCACCTCCGAGGAGGAGCAGCTCCCAACCTGTTGCATCCTGCCATACCCATAGCTACATCTTCCAGTGATATGTGTCTGCTTGGACAACTGGGAGAACGTGGCATAACTGCACCCTTGCAGCACGACTTCTGCTTCCTCTGCATACAGTGGTTGTCCAAAACCAAAACCAAATGCCCACTCTATAAACAGCCTTTCCCAGATGTTTTGCACTCAGTGGTGGCCAATGAAGACTTCCAGAAGCTCAGTGTTCAGCCACTTGCAGATGCTGCTATAACTCTGTCCTTTCCGTGTAATTTCTTGTTCAAAGATGTCCTTACCAGGTCAGCCATTCTACCAGCAGAGATACACTTGTTCCGCTTTGTGAGGTGGCTCCCATCTTTCCCAGTCAGATGTTGATCTCAAACAGGATCCCACAGTCATAGAAGCCAAAACCCTGCTGCAGACAGCTTCTTCCCATGAATCTTCCTAGTAATTTCATAATCCATTTGTATTCTTGGCACCCACAGTATCTGATAAACACAATCTCAGGTATCACTTTGTGGAACGATGTGTGTTCAGTTTTATTTTGACAGCTTTTGCTGGATATCCTCTTGCTCCAGACTTAGGATAGGCAGTTAGGGCAGAAAGCATAAGGATATTGAAGTTCAAAGAGATTAAATCCCTGCCTCATGTAGGGGCAAAAATCACAAACACTTTCTGTTCCCCTTTGAAAATGTGGCCGTCCTTCTTTGTGTGATTTATATGGATACCTCCTCTTATGCACCAATAACTGTATTGATTAAACTCTGCATAAAACAAGGCTTAAATTTGTTGTCCAGGCTGCCAGCTGCAGCCACTATTGCAGCACATCATCCCAAAAGCAAGACCTTCTTCCTTTGGCAAGGCATGACCTGGCATATCTGAAACACTTTGGAATAGCAAGAAAATGGAGGTCCATAAAAGACCATCGATTTTTTTGAGGGGAGGGAAAAGCTCCACTGGGAGTTTGGAACTGCACACTAAATATGGAAATAAAGGCTACAAACCCCTGGACTTATTCCAGTGGGGTCTGCACAACTGCCATCACTTAAGCATCCCTGTCCAGGTGGATGATTGAACCGGATCAGAAGATTTTACACAGACATCCTGGTGAAAGACAGACCATCAAACAGAGGAAACGTGTCTTTTAGGACAGCAGAATCCCAGTGGTGACAAAACGAAGTTCCCCGGTGACGTTCATTTCACCCAGCTGAGGCAGGACAGCCCCTCCAGTCACTCAGCAAAGCCAGCAGACGTGAGCAGGAGGCTGGCGCGGCTAAAGCAGGGAGCTCAAGGCAGAGCCCCGGTGCCAGATGGCTGCTTCGGGAGCTGGAGGGAGGGACAGGCTACAGGGGAGGGGGACAGAAACGATGCCCAGGGGTGTAGGGACGGTGCGGAGGAAGCAAAGCTCCGCTGGAGAGGAGACTCGCAAAGCGCCTCCAAGGGAGGTGATTCTCCCCTCTCCTCAGCACCCGTGAGCCCCTGCCTGCCGTGCCGTGGCCAGTTCGCGCTCCCCGTACGAGGGGTGTCACGGACGAACCCCCGCCAGCACAGTGGAACTGTAAGATGGCGGGGCGGCAACAGGAGGCCCCCGCTGAGCACCGCACCGCCGGCCGCCAGGGGGCGCTATAACCCTCCCCGCGGCCGGCCGCCGCGCCGGGCCGTCTCCTCCTGCCGGCGGCCGGGCGCCCCCGCGGGCGCGGCGCGTCGCGGCGCTGCTCTCTATGGTCGTTGCCCGTGGCAGGGCCTCTGTTTACTTCCGGCAGCCCGGCGCCGCGCTGGATGGGGCGCGGGGGAGGCCGCCCGCCGCCAGCTGCCATGGCCGAGCCCGCCGAGGAGGAGGAGCTACCGGTGCCCGGTGAGTGGCGCCGGTCCCACACAGGGGACGGAGCTGCGAGCCGGGTGGTAGGGGGGGAATCCCGTTCCGCTTCCCCCACCGCGGCGGCGCTGTGCGCCATCACCGGCGCCTCCAACGGCCGCCTTCCCTGCCCCAGCCTGCGGCCGCCGCGCCCGCTCGCCCCGTTCTGCACATGGCGGCCGCCCCCCGGCTCCCTCCCTCCCTCCCTCCGGCCGGCGAGCGCGGGTGCCCCGCGGCACCGGGCTGCGGGCCGCCGGCCCGGGCCGGTGTCTTCCGGCGTCTGGGGGGGAAATACGTCCGCTGACGTCAGAGGTTGGACGTGGGCGACCTTGCTGTCGTCACCGGCGTGGCGTAGCGGGGCAGCGCTAAGCAGACAGTTAATGAACGGGTGCTGGTCCGTGGTTTGGCCTACGCTAATTTTTAAACGTTTGCTCGGTGCCGAGACGGCGAAAACCTCGTTTGTGTTCTGTGGGGTTTAATTTTATCAACTGTGATAGGATTTAATTTCCAAACGTGGTGGCGGAGGTGTCGGTTGTGAGATGAATGAGATACGAAGGACGTTTGTGAATTAAATTGTCTGCTTTTTGTATACATTGAATTAAGAACGTGTATATATTTTCATTTTAACACTTCTGAAAGAAAAATAAATGAAGCAGGGAGCTCTACTTTGGCATCAGCGCCAAAGAGAGCAACGTAACCATATTCAAATATGCAGCGTGGCTGCCTGGCTGGAGATTAAAACTTAAAACAAAATAGAACTTTCAGATGCCTTTTAGCACGTCTATGGTTGTTGGTGTGTCTGCGTGAATTGAGGAAAAACTCAACCCTTTCTTTAAACACAGCTTGTTTTCACTAAAATAGTGAAGTGAAACACATCTAGAGAAAATTGTAAATACAGTTTTATACATCTGCTGCATCCGATGCATAAAGTAACATGTCATTTGCAAATATGGAAAACTTTTGCATTAAAGAATCGTTTCAAAATGAATATCAAGTGTACAGTTTAAGAGAGAACTTTGGATTTTGGAGCTGGGGTACAGACTATTGATGAGATTGTTTTCATTGAAGGTAAATTCACAGAGATGTTTCCAAGTTACTATAAAATTATATGTAATTTTACAGAAGTAGTCTAGTGTTACTGTGTGTTATTTGTGTTATCACAACTTACATGTAAACAAAAAGTCTGCAAGGAAAAGGTTTGGTTTTTTCTTCGTTTTCTTTTCCAAAAAAAAAAAAAGATTCTATGCTTAAAGCACAAGGTTTGACATTTTACAATAGGAGGTCTAATTGTGTTTTGTCACATTGTCGGCATGGCTTTTGGCAAATTATTTGACTTGTAAGTTAATTTATTTTCCTGTAGAATTATTATTTCCTGTGCCAAGCCACGTGCTTAACCAAAAGATGGATCGATAGTTAACATTCTATGTTTTAAACCAACATTGCTGACACTTTTGAAAATGGGAAGACTTGAGAAAATTAGACAGATTGCAAAGGCAGAAGAGCTATCTGGACTTTATTTTGGGGTGGTTTTGTTTTAGTTTTTTAAATCATGGTCTTATGATCACAGACAGTTGTGCCAACCCATGTTTTGAAGGCTGAGAGTTTTGATTTTAGGGGGCCATTTTTAGAGCACATGTATCTTTTCAGATGAAAGAGGAAGAGTGGTCAGTTTGGAGCCTGTCACCTCTTTACGGTGTGTGTCTCTCTCTATAATCCAATTTGGAAAACCTATTTGAATTCAAGTATAAACGTAAGTGAGAACTCCTTGTCTAGACCTGCTTTCAGGATAAGCTTTTAATTTTACTTTCTGGGGGCAGTTATTCAGAGTTCTTTATTCTCTTTTACATGGCTCATAGTTTTTCTTGGAGGGTAGCGATAAGGTACATTAGTGTACTTCAAAATAAATTATTGTGTCCTCAGAACACAATACACCAGCAACAATACCTATTCTATTAGAAAATTAATGGATGCTAAGAAGAATCAGAAGTACTAAAATGTGAGCCTGAAAATGAAGTAGTCTTGGTGAAACAGTATAGAAGAAGACACGTCAGCCATTGGTTTTAAAAAGAAAGATAGGAAACTATAATGTGCAATTGAATTAATAGGAAATAACTATTTCAAAATTTATGAGGCAAACTTGTTTTCACTAAAATTGACATTATCTTTTTGTGTTTTAGAATCAGGTGCTATTTTCACATTTGGAAAAAGCAAATTTGCAGAAGATATTCCTAGCAAGTTCTGGTTCAAAAATGACAAGCCTGTGCTTATATCATGTGGAGATGAACATACCGCTATTGTTACAGGTCAGTATTAGAAATGGAGTATGTGATAAAAGCTTATGTATTTGGACAGGTTGGGAAGTTAGGATTTCTTATTTGAGGTAAGATATCAAACAAAATTGTAGAGAGGAGAGAGGACTGTTCTGTGGGAACTATCGGATGCCTTTGAAGTTAGCGTGAGGTCACTGAAGGTTTTCAGTGCCCAAGAACCGTCGTGAAGGAATCTGTGATAACTGAATGTATCACACCAGATTTAAAGTAAGAAGCTCAGATGCAATACAGTGAGCGGTATTAATGTTCATTTTCGTTTCTTTGAAATGATGGAAACAATATTCATTGAAGAGTTTGTTCAATTTATTTTACATGGTACTACTCTTTTGTTGATGAGCATGTGTGTTGATTGCATTGACAATCAACTGATGATAAATTTCATAACAACAAAATCTTATTATGTGCGTATTTTCAGGACTTTTTTATTGTGATGTATTTATTCCTCATCAATGGCCAACTGGTCACTGGTCATTAAATACATTCTTGAGAGTTTCTTGCTATGACCCCAAACAAAGTTGAAGATGCTGGATTTTTGGATTGATGAAAAAAAGAGTGTAGATTTTATGGCCTGCAGAACATCTTGAAGTGAAATTATACAATTAATTTTTTAAGCCCAACTTCATAGAAGATGAATTATCTATTAATAGTTTATTTTGAACAAAACTTTACACTTTTTCTAGGATTGAACAAATTCTGTTAAATTGTCGGTTGCATAAAATTAATCAGAACGTAAGCTAGGGCACTGTGAAATTTTTCTTTTGAATTTTTTTTATACATCCTTTCGTATGCCCACACCCAATTTGAAATAACACTAGTATAATTCTCAGCTTAGACTAGTCAATTTAAATTGCCTCCTTGAGTTCCCCCAGCATGTGCCTGTGCCAGCACTGTTACCTAATCAGCAACAATCTCCTAATTCCCATGTCACTGTAATAGTGGCCACTTAGATAAAGCTTTTGAAGAAGTCAGCTTGCACAGGTTTGTGTGCAGCACTGCTTCTGTACTATCTCCCCTTCTTCCTGTTATTTCAATATATGCATCATGTTTCAGAAGTGTCTCTGTAGCTGGCCTTTGCTCTTGTAGTGTGCAGATACATCACCAGGGAAACTTCTAGATAATCAGTTATTTATTTTCTCAAAGTTTTTGAGGAGAAGGAGCTGTAGAAGCATGAGTACAAAATGTCTTTGGTGCCAAAAGGTTTTTTGGGACATTGTAAAGTAGAAGCAAAAGTGAGGGTAAAATACCCATCAACGAGGAAAGGTAGAGAAACTGCAAGAGTCGAACAAAAAAAATTAAGAAAGGAAACAGAAAACCTTTGTCCCTTGTTTGTTCTTCACACTTGTGCATGCCCATGTGCACTTCACATTTCTGCTGTTAGATGGAGTTTGATAATACAGTGAAATTACAGCCCTTGGTGAGTGGCATTGAACTGCAATAACATCTGAAATAAAAGCTTCAGAAGTGCATGCCAATAATGAGCTTACTGAGAAGGGTACAGACCCTGTGAGGAAACCAGGATCTTCTTGAAATCCAGCTGAACATGACCTGGAAGAGATAAAAGACAAACATCACTGAGGAAGGAAAAGTATCTGAAGCAGGTGTGTGTTATGTATGCTTCATTTTATTTTCAGTCTTTATTTACAGGTCATAAAATTCCCTCCTCCTCCCCCCCCCCACCGGAAGAGGTGGTGAGACTTATGAATGTAGGGGACAGTGGGAATATGGGGTAGATTCGTGTCTAACAGAAATATCAGTTTTACACTAACATGTCTCAACAATCATAAGTAAAACAATCACCTGAACTGGTACAAAACGTTCCTAAAAGCTGGTTTTGAGGAGGAAAGACAGCTGGATCTTGACTGAATGCAAATGAAGAAAATGTACAGGAACTAATCTTTAGCATTCAAACAACATATTCAGAAATTTTCAAATACTTCTTTAATCTAATCCAGCATCAATATTCCCATATGACTTTTAGGAAGAAAAGTGTAAAGTAAATATAAAACACTGTTCTTTGGCTTTCCAGGTCAGGAATCCCAAATTTTATTTACATACTGTGGCTGTATGTTACAATACAGAGGACCAGTGATAGTTATTTGCTGGCTTTGAGTTGGCTTGCTGGGCTAGTTGGAAAAACATTTCCAGCTCCGGTTTTGGAGTTTGAGATTGAAATTTCTGTTTCTTTATTCATTTGCCCTCTAACTTTAGCACAATCTTCATTAAAATGTTGAGGCAGGAATTTATTTTAAGCAGTTGTATTCTTTAGTTCTTTAATGCAGTCATGAGCAGTATATCTTCCAGCACCGCTTGTAATATGTAATAATGTTTCTCGCCCCATTTCTATATTTTTGGCCCAAAAATACTGACAGTCCACTCCCTGCATCTTCTATAACTGCAGGCTTTTGAAAGCAATTTATTCATCCTGTTGGGAGCTGGTGTGAAGTGATGTTACACATATTTTTAAGAGTCTGCTCCCAATACATTTCTGTTAATTTTCTTTTCTACAAAACTCTTGAAGTTAATAGCTGTCTTACTGTTTATTTGCCTTGATTAGAGTATGCTAGGCAGCTTGCCCACATTTGATCAGAGACTGATCCTGTTCACGAGACGGAAAATGGGGATGATGTAAGACACATTTTCCTGAACTCAGACCTCTGGAGAGAATTGAAGCTCCCAATGCAAGAGGGTAGAAGGAAAGAAAGAAGTATCAAGTATAAAAGTAGGAGTGAAAAGAGGTGCATATGAAACCAAACCAAGATGGTATGCTCATAATTTTGAGTTTTGCACGTTCAACAATTTACACCGAAGAGACCTTGGAATCTCTCCAGGTCTTTGAACACCAGATTCCTTCTATTCTTTCTGCCTACCAGCAGGCCATCAGAACACGGCACAGTATCTTTTGCATCAACTACAAGGGGAAAATGAGGAAGATTAGTACGCGTTTGTGTTGATCTTTGATATGTGTAGGAGCAACCATCATACTGCACTGTTTTTACTTGTGTGGTGCTAAATGTCCTAAGCGTGGCTGTTATTGCTCAATAAAGCTTTTCTTTTTAGAATATTGTAACAAAACTGATGTCATTCCCATTTTTCTGAGATGTATAAGAATTTTAAATGAATTTTAAATGAACTGATAACATAGGTTGTTCACAAAATAGCACAAAGAAGTGGATGAGGAATTGGCTGGATGGGCACACTCAGAGTTGTGGTCAACGACTTGATGTCCCAGTGGAGACTGGTGATGAGTGGTGTTCCTCAGGGCTCGGTATTGGGACCAGCCCTGTTTAACATCTTTGTTGCCAATGGAGTGCACCCTCAGCATGTTTGCCAACAACACCAAGCTGTGTGGTGCTGTCGACGCGCTGGAGGGAATGGATGCCATCCAGTGGGACCTTAACAGGCTAGAGAGGTGGGCCCGTGCAAACCTCATGAAGTTCAACAAGGCCAAGCGCAAGGTCCTGCACGTGGGTCAGGGCAATGCCAAGCACAAATACAGGCTGGGCAGAGAATGGATCGAGAGCAGCCCTGAGGAGAAGGACTTGGGAGTGCTTGTAGATGACTAGCCTACTGGTGGATGACTACATCATGGGCTGCATCAAAAGCAGCGTGGCCAGCAGGTAGAGGGAGGTGATTCTGCCCCTCTACTCTGCCCTGGTGAGATCCCACCTGGAGTACTGCATCCAGCTCTGGAGTTCCCAACATAAGAAGGACATGGACCTGTTGGAGTAAGTCCAGAGGAGGGCCATGAAGATGATAAGAGGGCTGGAGCACCTCTCCTATGAGGACAGGCTGAGAGAGTTGGGGCTGTTCAGCCTGGAGAAGAGAAGGCTCGGGGGAGACCTTATTGCAGCCTTTCAATACTTAAAGGGGGCTTATAGGAAAGAGACAAACTTTTTACCAGGGCCTGTTGCAACAGGGCAAGGGGTAATGGTTTTAAACTAAAAGAGGGTAGATATAGATTAGACATAAGGAAGAAGTTTTTTCCAATGTGAGTTGTAGAACACTGGCACAGGTTGCCCAGAGAGGTTGTGGATGCCCCATCCCTGGAAACGTTCAAGGCCAGGTTGGATGGGGCTCTGAGCAACCTGATCTGGTTAAAGATGTCCCTGCTCCTTGCAGGGGGGTTGGACTAGATGACCTTTGAAGGTCCCTTCCAACCCTAACCATTCTATGATTCTACAAAATGAGTAACAAAAAAATCATAGTGCCTAGCATATGATACTCTGCCCAAAATAGTACCTTTTACATTTTCTTCAGAAATAGCTTCTCAATAGAATCTTGTAATAAATGCTCAAAATCTGTACATTGTCTCCCCATTTTATTTCCCCTCCCACACTAATATAATTTGGAAAGCAATAGGGGGAATATGTAAAACATACCTTTAAACATAGGTGATAGGAATACTTGGCTGCCTGGTATTATCATCAGGCACGTCAAGGATTTCAGCTGGTATTTCCCAGCTTCTTAATGAAAGCCTTTAGTAGAGCTTCATGAGCCAGGGGAGCACGTGACAGATGGGGTTCCCGGAAATCACAGTGGTGATAGCAGCTACCCATATGAGAAATGTACTGGCTAGGAGACACTCTCTTCTTGAAGTCTCTCACAAAACCTCTGCTCCTACAGATGCAAGCATCTTGTGCCTTCTGTAATAGCCCTGAATTAATGTTGGTGAAACATCTGCTGATGATAAGCCAATGCATACATACCTTGGAGAAGTACTCCAGTCTTTCATCAGGATGAAGGTGGAGATTGGTGTTGGAAGTATATTTTCATCATCAAAGCAGCCTGAGTAGTCCTTTTCTTTATATCCTGTTGTTTCCCTTCTGCTGCCCAGAGTCTTATTCTGCTGGACCTGTCTTCTGCCAGCCATTGCAGGTGGCCACAATCTCTGTATGTCAGCACCAAACAGGAAGCAAAAAAACAAGAGCAGTCTGAGTTTGCAAAATTTTGAAATATAATCCCTGCCTACTTGTTTGCTGTTGATTAGTTCTAACTGATTAGTTCTAACTTCAGTGCATCTGTGGTGATGACTGGAGATATCTCAGTATGCAATTATGAAAATAGGGCCTTTTGCATGCAAAATTGCTGTTTCCTGGCCAGCTTAGATTACATCGTGTCTGTTCCAAAACCCGATGTGCTGTACAGACCCAGAAATGTTGCTTCATTACAGGCATTTGTTTAAGTTCCTCTGTAGTGCCTATTAGTTTTCATTCACTGTCTGAATTACCTGCTTCCCAGTTTTCTTATTTTTTGTTACACTAATAAGTGTTGGAAGCCTGAAATTATAAAAGGCTGTCGCTCAGTTGTAAAAGAATGTGAAAAAATTCCCCTCATCTATTAAGCTCCTTAGCTTACAAAGCAATGCCTGCAAATATAAAGACTGGTATAAGAAACAGCAGATTACAGGATGAAAAGCATGACCTGTTGGAATTTTGAATGGATAAAAGACAATGTGCTTAAATTGAATTGCAGTAGCTTGGCATCGTATTCCCACAGGAGTACTACTGTCTTATAAAGACAGTTAAAAAGTATAAACCAAGGATACAAGGAAGCATATACCAACACAGGATGCCATTTGCTAATAAAAATTCTTTCTGTTCAAGTGCATTTTTCTCTCACTGACAGACAGCTCTACATCTGTTTTGACATGATTGCATTATCAAAATGGAGATGGTGATATAAATGCTGTTAGTAAAACACCACAAGCGTAGACTTGACCTCAGACTTTCTTCCCTTCCAACTTTCTTAGAAAGACATAATATTAACACATAGCCCCATGTTCCAAAAATTGTGAAAACTAACAATTTGATTGGAACTTTAGATACTAGTTATTGTTAATCGTTGTTGATTTGGTTTGTTTTTTTTTTAACTATGTGGTTATATTTATTTTCTTAAATGGATTTTTTTTTTTTTAACTGAGTAAGTATTTTTGTTGTATTTTAAACGTTTCAATATCGTATTTCAAAGTCGCTGTAAATGACATTCAGAACTTTCACTGGGAACCCACACTCCTGAAGTACAAATAGCCATAATATTTTGTCATTATTATGTGGAATTGCTGTTAGGCGTTGTGATCATGTGATAATTATTGATGGCTAGTATAACAAAGTTTTATTTACATGACAGCCTTGTGATGGAGTTTAATTCACAAAGCTCTGCAGAGTTTGCATCATCAAAAGTAAACAAACTCTTTTGAACGGTTGTAAAAGGGTTTTTTTTTACAAATCAGTTTCTATTGTTTTGCAAAGATTTTTTGTTAGAACAAGGGTTTTATCTTTGGGTGTGAACTTCACGTCTTTACAAAAGGAAATAGTTTGGAAAATGAAATGAAATTAATTCATTTTAAGATATTGTCAGTAGTCAGTTTTGACATTCTAATTTGCATGCATGGTGACAAAAGTTTCATTTTCCATATACCATTATCTTATAAAACACTGATTGTTTGGAATTACAACAGTTCATTGTAATGGTGAAACCTGCACGTTCAATGACACATCATACCAGTTTCTGAAATATGATTCTAGCATTGCTTCTGTTGAAGATTTGTAATCTAATCTGTCCGTTTAGGTTTACAAATCTCCCTGACTGCATGGTGGTTTTGTGCATTCCTTCTTTATATGCAGAGTAACAAATTAATACCATTTGTTAACACATTTTAAAATGTATCAGAAACTGTGTTTTGTAGAAGTGTGAATTTTAAAATCATTTAAAGAGAAGTCATTTAGCAGTAAAAGAAATAGCCCCCTTCCCCCCCAAACAATAAAATAAGCTAAATATTACAAATTTGTCTTTGTATTAATTCATTCATATATTTGGGGTAAAAGCCGTGGGTGCTCAGTTAAATGTGCTGTTATTTTGTAAGTAGGCCTATAGATACTATGGTTTCTGAACTGCAGGGTCTGTCCAAGAGTACAACATTTTATTTTCTGAAGAGCACTTTATCTGTGCTGTAATTAAAGAAGAGGATGTTTGTTCTGCTTTTTGTCCCTTCTGGCTGGGGATGCCTTACTTAAGCAATGCAATTGCTACTTTTGTACTGAAAAATCACAAGGACATTAATTATAGTTTGCACTTAAGTATTGAATTGCCTAATCTTAAATCTTGCATTTAAAAGGAAGTAATAAATAGCATAGTGTGTGAATGACCATCGTGTCTTGTATGAAGTATTCAGACACTTGTGTTGATTCTGACTGCATTTTTT
Source organism: Tetrax tetrax (assembly GCA_009806455.1). Classification (NCBI taxonomy): domain Eukaryota; kingdom Metazoa; phylum Chordata; class Aves; order Otidiformes; family Otididae; genus Tetrax; species Tetrax tetrax. The sequence goes on along the minus strand of WHYT01015531.1, from coordinate 217,159 downwards.
TTTCAGGGAATGGTAAACTGTACATGTTCGGCAGTAACAACTGGGGCCAACTAGGACTAGGATCAAAGAACACTGTCAGCAAACCAACGTGTGTTAAAGGTTTGTTTAATTTTTCTTCTTTTGTCTTTTTGAAAGGAGACCATTGTGAAAAGATACTTTATAGGATGCAGTTGCGAAATAACTGATTCTGCCTTCTTTACTCGTCATGTGTAGCATATTACTGCGCAAGCTCATAAAGGTAGCTTAAAAGCATTGATTTTCCATCAGTTCCAGATTCTGGGTCCTTTTGCATCTGAACGTTACTTCAGATCCATAGAATCCTATCTTTTTTGAGGGCTCTAATTTTATGTAACATTTGCATTTTCTGACAAACCACATTTTCATTGTGACTGCAAAGACGTTAATCAGATGCTCGGTCTCTGCAGTGTTGTCTGTGCGTTAGAAAATCAGTTCCAACAGCATTGTGAAACCGTTGTATCACTTTGTCCTAGCACCTTTATAAATGAAAAAATGTATCAAGAACTTTCTACAAATATTGCTACATTTTTAGTAAGTATAAGAAGTGCCCCAGGGGCCGTAAATGTTAATATGTTTGTATGAAACAGTAAAATAAATGTCCATATTCTTTAATGTGTTCTAAAATACTTTTTTGTTGCACTGTTATCTTCTTGATCTTTCCTAGATGGTTTTATCTTGTCAAACAAAACTAAGTCAATACTTTTTCCCTGTTCTCTTACTTGTGTCGAGTCAGATCTATCCCATTAACACATTTCTTTACACCATTAAATATTTATCCTTATGCTTTCTGCCAGCAGATCAATCTGTTAGCTTATTGTTAAAAACAAATTATCCTGCTTGTTCAAGCTCTTTTCTTCCTTATTTAGTTTATCCTGCTGTCCTTTATCTGCTTGTCTCTCTATTTGACTTCAGAGGGAGAATGCAGCAGCTCTCAGGTTCACATCTTCTGTCAGCCATGTGAGAGTTTGATTCTTACCTTGGCTTAAATGGATTGGGTGTCAAGTTTTGTTTTTACTGACAAATTGCAATGGAGAATAAAAGACAAAGAGAAGATGACAGCAATTCAAACCAGACCTGACATCCATTGAAAAAAGTCACAAGGAGGGTATCTTTCTTCCCTTGGCAGTAGGCAGCCGGAGAAAGTCCTGGAGCTTTTCTCACTAGCTTTCAGTCATCACCTGGCTTTGGGAATGGGGTTGCAAAGACACATTTCAGTTTCTGCTTGGCACCAAGTAGTTGTGGCTGCATGTTTTCTAAGAAAATACCTTCTGGGACTTGACTAGAGACTAATGAAATTGGTTATGAAAAATTGCCAGCAACATTGCAAATATAGCATGGCTCATCAAATACAATTGACTAGCCTAAGTGGGAGGAAGGTTAGGCAGCCCAGGCTTCTGAAGAGCTGATTAAGATCATCTCTGAAGTTGGAAGCAGAGTTTTGGGATATAAATAAAGCAGCAAATTAAGATTGTAGGAAGAAGCCAACATTGGAAGTGTTATAGTTCCAGCCTGGTGGTAGCGGTAGGTGTTGTATAGGATAGGGAGGAACCTGAATTTAGATGATTTATGTTTATGACTGTGTGATAGACCAGAGACAGTTCATACCAAAGTAGATAGATTTATTCGGTGACTTGGTAGAAGGGACTTTAATCTTAATGTTATGGAGCTGACGAAAGTTGATTTGGAAGGTCTGAAAAAGAGTTTATGAAAGGGATGGTGGTTGTTGGCTGTGTCATGGACTAGTGCAGTGGAAAAGCAATTGAAGACGTATTGTGTAAAAAAATGTGGTTTTCAGAGCATTGTATAGGGCACATGGACATGTCTGAGAGAAAATAAATTGTTGGCAATGATCAATAATTGGAGAGAAGATGGAAAAGTCAGTGAGATTTTTTCCTCCATTTCCGAAGTTGAGTGCACTTGCTGTGGGAAAAAGGCACCTCTGTATTCTCTCTTTCCCACCAAAATAACTCTTGACCACTCTTCCGTACATTCTCAGTCTTTCACAGTGACTAGACTGCAGAGAAGTAGCTGCAATGAGTACGTGGTAATTGGGCTGAAACTGAGATAGGATGGTATATGCAATAATTTTAGTCACTAGTTCAGATAGGACTGTCTTTAGGAATTGACTTCACTGATGAGTAAGAGGCACTGCAGAGCAAAAGTCTAGCAAAAAAAAAAAAGTCTAGCAAAAAAAAGTATCCTCATGTGCATAACATGAGGAAGATAAGGATCATAAGATAAAAGAATGGTATGATTTTAAAGATTTAAGATAATGGGAAAAGCATAAGAGGGAGTTAAGAATAGTACTGTTAATGAAAACTGAAGACCACTTTAAGCATACATTTTGTCCTGCAACTTAATATTTTCTTCGAGTCATATCCCGTAAATGGTAAATTCTGGGGAATGTGGTATTTGGATGAAGTAGCCATCATCAAGTTAACCTGAGTGTCAGCTGTAAATTTTTAAGGTCTATATCTGGTTTTTTGCCTTGGGGGAATCCTGATTTAATAAGTCATATGCTAGGTTCAAATGGGTAGTGAATCTTTTAATAATTCTGTTGGTAAAAATATGAAAAAAATCAGAGCTTCCTCTAAAGCATTTTGTTGTTGAACCACCTTTCAGCTTGTTTATAACTTTCCTCCCCTTTTTGGCTTTAATTCATAGCTTTAAAACCAGAGAAAACAAAACTTGCTGTTTGTGGAAGAAACCACACTTTAGTTTACACAGGTATGTAACCTATATTATATAAATATTAAAAATAGATTTCTTTCTTTGCTTTCATGCAAAATTCCATTAGGAACCCCAGGACTGTTGAGGAAGGAAAAAGAAATGAAAATGGGATTGTTAGCAGTTGGGGTTTTGATACGCAGTTCTTGGAATGCTTGATTAATCTGAGCTAATGCATTTATAAAATAATGTTATATGGAAGTTTGCTAGCAGTAGACAGATGAAAAAATTTCTTACTGGCATTTGAGGTGTGGTTAACAATTATCAATATTTCATTTAAGCCCTGTAAAGGCACATTAGTATTTTTTATATACTCATTTTTATATATACTCAAATTTACCTTTGACAAGTAATTTATCTTTATTAGTGTGAAGTTATATATTTGAATAAATACAGTAGAACTGAATGTTTCCCAGCCTTCAAATGTTGATGCATTTCGGTTAGACAAGGTAGTCTGCTATTTCAATGACAAGTTGCTTTATTAAGCCATAAATAAATAAACTGTAAATTTAAACTAAAAAATAAATTTTTAGAGAGGCTATATACAGAGAATTGATGCAAATTCTTTTCATAGCCATCTTTGTGGTTGCAGTCCTTTAGCTTGCAGTGAGTTATAAAGAGGGTTGTTTGATTATTAGGAGATTTATATACGTGGAGACTCTGAGCACTGTAAATAAGACTGTTAGAATAAAACAAAACATTTTAACAGGTGAGAATGCAAGACTGCACAGGGTAAATATTAGTCACTTTTAGTGTACGTGCTGGCTTGATAATTTGCTGCCATTTATATAGCAAGGACTATTTCTAAATTGTACGTCAGTTGCTTATCACATTTACGTCCGGATTTGTGTTATTAATGGGCCTTATCTTTTTCATCATAGCTGAGCACTTTAGATGTGAAACATACTAAAATTAAAAATATAAATCTTAAAGTTCTCTTAAGTGGAAGATACCAATCATCAGCTTTAACTTCAATTTTAAGATTCTAAAATAAAATAAAAACCTAGTTAATTAAATTGAAAGCAATTTAAATATTAAAATGAGTAAAATATTTCTAATAAAAACCTAAGCAAAACTGTATTTCATGCACAGTACTCAAAACTATGAAGTTATGCATCTCTTTAATTTACGTACTAATATGCCTTCAGTTTTCTTGCCTGTGGCATTCACCATTTTCCTCCTGCTTTATCTTAAAACTATTAATCTACATTATTTGGGGAAGAAGCTGCTTCTGGCTGCCAGGGCTACTAGTAGTAATTTTCTCAAAACTTTTGCAGAACTCAAATTATATTTATTTTTTTAGATCGGTCTCCAGAATGGTGGGAAATGCAGTCTAAGTAGGTGTAATGCCTCTAGAAAGTTCTGATCCAAGTGTGTGCACGAAAGTCTCCTTGATAGCTACAACAGAAACTGCTGATATCAACACAAGGATATTTCGGAGCCATAGACCCCAACTTTTCTGTAATGTTTTTCCCCAAAAAATTACATTACTTGCTCCAGTTTCTCTGGCTTTTTACCACTGATGAGAATGTTTCCATTCTGTGTATTACATGTGCTTTTCTGTATGCAGAAAAAGGAAATGTGTATGCTGCTGGAGGTAACAGTGAAGGTCAGTTGGGATTAGGTGACACAGAGGAAAGGACCACATTCCATTTAATTAGTTTTTTTACCAACCAGCACAAGATCAAACAGCTAGCAGCTGGATCATACACCTCAGCAGCAGTAACTGGTAAGAGCAACTGCTAATAAAATCTATTTATGTGTGTCCAGCCTGGTGTTCCAGGGAAACATTCATTCCAGCATTCTGTCTGTATATGTGGGTGTATTTCCTATGCCCCTCTGTCTTCTTTCCCTAGTAAACACAGTCATTTTTTAATAGCCAATTGCCTATTTCAACACAAGCTGGTAAGAGGTGGCAGTCTCATTAACTTCTTAGAATTTTTGTGAAAGTAGACCTTTTCCATGAGTGATGGCCTGCAGCGGGAACTCAACCTATCCTAGTTTGGTACGAAGACAGTATGAATACCCTCAAAGCCATCTACAATACTTGAATCTTACGAAAAGTAAACACTTCTTACTGCAAGTGTTATGAAAACACTTCTTACTGCAAGTATTTCGTTCTACTGGTATGGGCTGTGTCGTTCTAATTCTGAGAGAGGCCTAATCTATGGCCCGTTTCTCTGATGACAAAACTATACAATTGTGACATGTTGAAGTCCACACAGTTGTTATACTTACAGCCATTGAATGGGTGGTCCTTTATTACCCTATAATGTAATTTTTCAAGTTTTGCCATAAAGCAGCTGTTTCTGTACATGTTTAGGATTAGTTATTGAGGCTGTCATTTCAGAATGTGACAGAGCATACGACTGTGTGAGAGAGATGCTAGCCTCCTTGTTTGGTTTGTATTTTATTGTGACAATTGCTAACATTCTCCTGAGATTTGTAAGTCAACTTTGAATGATTTTCGTTCCCAACAGCATCTCAGTAGCACTGTAGATGGTATGGGTTTTTTTATTCACAACTTATTTCCCACCAATAAGAAATATGCAGAGAGAAGACCTCATCTCTTCTAGAAAAATCTAGAGATTTTTCATATTGTTCGGTACCTTTTTTTTTGTTTTTTTACTGCTGCCATTGGTCTTTGTGTCAACAGAGGCTGTTGACCTGGAACACCTATTGTGATAGTTTAAGGAAAACAAAATGAAAACTGGGCAGTATAATCACCTGTGAAGAGAACGGAACGATAAGGCAAGAATAAATGGGATGTGCACCAAAGTCAGAACAGAAGATAAGTTTGAAAGAATGAGAAAGTGGTGGCTTGCTGCTAGAAATGAGAAGATGCCTTAAATTAACTGTGATATTTTCATACTGACCTCTGGCAACTGAATTGCCTTATACGCTCAGTCTTCCTCTTTTTGAAGGAATGTTTCTACATACATTCTTCCTGTTGCTATTTATAGTCTAACATCAGTTGATGACTAAGTGTTCTGTGTCACTTTTGAAAAGCCTAAGGGATACCCTCTTACTTTAGACTGTTTTGTTGCATTGTGCTAAATACCATTTTATGTCCCCGAGATCATAACATTTAGTCATATCATACACAGAGATTATGAAATGCTTTTAAATGGGTAGATCAAGTTTTTATTGCTTTTGTTTTATCTGTTAACTATCTGTGTCTTCGTTTTAGAGGATGGGCAGCTTTTTGTGTGGGGTGACAATTCAGAAGGTCAGATTGGTTTGGCTGATGAAGCCTGTGTCCGTGTCCCTTGTCAAGTGGATGTTGGAAAACCTGTTTGCTCTGTATCCTGTGGATATTATCACTCTGCTTTAATAACAGGTAAGAGGGAATAGCAGTTAGTGGAGACAAGTCAGTGGTTCTCAAATTGTTGTCTTTGTAACTTACTATGTTTTGAGGAAAAATTAATCTCATTTGCTAGCAGGGTAAAATTGTTTGCAAAGTTTGATGTTATGTGTTAAATTTTAGTTTTGAAGTCAGTTAAACAGGCAGTACACAATATGAGAAGCATATGTGTGAGTTGGTGTCTAGTCTCCAAACCAACTCACTTCTTTGTTTCTTTCCACTTCTCTCTTTGCACCTCTTTGTTGGTTTCCAAAGTGGTGATGCCACTCATTTTTTAATGCTGCCAATATGGGTGAATTTATCAGTTAGTACTGATGGTATTATATGTGAGCAGCCATGAATTCCTCTCAGCCATATAGATTTACTTTATTAAGCTTTATAGTTTAGTCCCTTCAGAGTAATTAAAGATTTCAAAGGATCAATACTTTTGATTGTAAAGCTTTTAATGGGTACCCAGAAACTGTTCCATCAGATACTTTTCTCGGGTTACTTGATAAATGTTACTTTTCCACATACAATATCTGTATAGCTCTCTGAGAATATGCTGTTAACAAAATGAGAGCTTCCTATGATGGACAAATACTAATTAGGTGTTATGCTGGTAGTGTGCAACTTTTATTACAGATGCTTTATTACAGTAAATGAATGAAGTGCCTGTGACTGATCAGGAGCTCAGCACCTGTTAGGAAATCTACAGCTTCCTGAACTCAAGATAAATGGAAAAAAAAATCCTTACTTCAAGGATATAGTAAGAAGATGTGTATTTCTGCCTTAGAGCTAAGAGCTGAAGCTCTGACAAGACTGCAGTGGGATTTGACAAAAGCTCCCATTAGAAGAAGGGTTGAGGACAAGCATCTAAGAGCAAGGAGAGAACAGTGTGTACCGGGTGCTTGAAGGAAGCAGAAACTTCTAATGAAGGGAGATGAGAAAAAAGGATTAGAGTAGCAGGCTGGGTAAGAGAAATGGAGCCTTTTAGAATATTAATAAGAAGATGAACTGGTTATCACCTGTGAAAATGACGATTTGTTGAACCTGTTACTGTTTAAACAGGCTTGAGTGTGAGATGGAAAATCTTAATTTTCAGCCTTACTATCTGCAAATCCTGCACAAATTGGGCTTCAGTCTGTCTCACTGAAACTACTGACATGCAGATGGCCTCTTTTCTGGTGAAAGGATAAATATTTTTTATTATTTTCCTTTGGCTTTTGCTGACAATTTTATTTGACTGATACTTTAACTACCATAGAAATTTACTATTGGGCATCCAAGTACTTTTACTGAATTGATCTTCTGTGTCACTAGTGTTAGTGTATAGCCAGACAGCATGAAAGCTTATGCATTTAATCAAAGTTTACCATAGTCACACATTATTTTAGCTATGAAGTTAGCCATTAATTTATGAATGTGGAAGTTCTGCAAGCTGAGTCTGAGTACAAATGTAGTTACCTTATTTTTCTTACAGCCTGGTCAGGAAGGAGGTCAAGACACTATGCTGTTAAAAGATTTTGCTTAAAAAAGATGATTCCTTTGGTATTATTACGATTCTTTTTTCACTATGAAACACTTACCTGTAGGACTTGGTAGACTGGTTCAGAACAGTGGTTCACATCCTCAGAATTCTTCCTCTGAGGAGAGGTAGAACATAGCAAACTAGGTAATAATGGAGTATTTGGAGTATTCATATTACAGGTATAGCATTTTTTCCCCTAAATTGCCAGTTAGTCATTTAATTGTGCCTTGAAGTATGTTTAAAAGTTTGCCTGGCATAGGGATTTTTCTGTGTATTTTTGTTGTATGGTTTTACCTTGTGTACTAGAATTTAGAGTTATTACCTTTATTTTTAGTATATACTTTTGGAGGAAATATATGGAAAAGAAAGTGGTTCTGTATTTCCAGAAATTAAATTTGAGCTATTCAAGTGAGTGTATAATCTGTATTAATTCCCTCACCATCAATAAAGTGTATCAGAGGAACTTTTTTAGATTGTGGTTGTTGTTACTATGGAAGAAATGGGATTAACACTGCAAATAGAAAGCTTTCAAAACCTGTAACTTATCAGTTATTAGAATACTGTAGAATTACTACATTTTGACTTTTTAAACATGACTTGTATGTAAAAAAGCAACAAATAATATAATAAAAATAATAATAATATAATAAAACGTAGTTGCAAGATGTAGGACTTGATACACGTTGCCAGGCTGAACTGATGAGCACAAGCATGGCACCATATGGTTCCCTTTCTTAATGTATTTACATTTAACATAAGCCGTATCCTGGCCAAGCAAACTGTTAGGATCACAGGCATATCTGTGTTAAAACAAAAAGGTGGTTAATGAGGATACTAGCATACATAGTGTGGTCACAGAGTGCCCTCTCCAGGGCAAGATGTTCTTTAATAAGAGACTATTGAAGAATAAAGTGGTGAAATATGGATTCCAGCTTTTTTTTTTTTTTTAATTTAAGCTGTTGTTTCTTTGAAACAGCTGGTTTTAGAAAAGATTTTTTTTAGTAGCCATTTGTCTTTAAGGTGTTTAACTACTATAAAGCCAAGTGCACTGTCAGTGAAAAGTAGAGTGGAATTCTGATGCAAACCTTTAGTAGCTAAAAGCATGGTTTATGGAAATTGTACAGCCTTCAGTCATCTGCATTTGTACTTCAGTACTACAACCCTCCCCCCACCCCTGGAGTTTCTGAAATCTAGTAGTTCCAAAAAGATGATTTGTCACCTTTCTTACTTTTGCTTTTTAGAATGCCTTCTTTGCAGATGATAATTCAACTACAAAACATGTCAGTCACCTGACTACATGGGTCCCACTGATGCCAAAAGTAGTTGTAGAGTAGCAGAACAGAATATATCCTAAATTATTTTTAATAAAAAATGCTCCTGAAATTTAGCCTAGGCACAAGTGCAAGCAATGGCTAGCTCATTTCCATAAAGAAATTAGGAAACTGGTCTGGTTACTCACTTCATGTTTGAAAGATGATTGTTTGCTCCCTTTCCCTCTCACTTTGTGTTCTTCAAAGAGTTCCACTGGAAAGACGTTTTTAGTTTTCACAAACACTTCCATGCTCAGAATTTCAGTATTTGGGGCGGTTTCAACCAATTTGGTCTTGAATAAATGCTTCTTCTATTTTATGAATTTATTTAAGGGATCATAGAGTGATCCAGTTCTTTTGTCTATTGCTCTCATTTGGCACCAGCTAGGTCTCATATATTCTCTCATCTGGAGTATGCACATTTGCCTTTGAGGGGCAAAGATAGTTTTCCATTTGCTTGCCCATTTCCTTGGTGGACATGCTCCTGTGACCTAAAGTTTAGTCATACAGAAAACATGCCACACTACGAAAGGTTCAACACATGGTAATGTGAGTCATGTGAGAGGAGAAAATGAAATAACCAGGTTCCATTGTGAACAGAATGTCCTTAAAATACAGATATACTGCACATGTACTGTACTCAAAATTTATCTGGGTTTGACTGGATTCTTTTTATGCTTGGTAGTTATTCTTCATAGTTTTTAGACTACTATTTGCCTTAAAGAGATGTGTAATATATTAAAAAATTGCTTTAATAAATGAGTTTATCTTTGTTAGCTGGATTATTAAGTTGAAAAAATGTAGTAAACTTGATTAGTTTGGGAAGTCAGTGGAAGCTTGGCCATTTGAATCTCTAATCCTATTAATTAGATTGTGATTGGATTAATATTTGCAGTGCAGTAGTGTTTAAAAATAAGTGCTTGTCTCTTCAAAGAGAACTGCATAAGTAGTTAACTCTGAAGTGCTTTGAGGGGTTTATCAGCTTGTTTCTAGAAATATATGGCAGATCATAGAATAGTTTGGGTTCGAAGAGACCTTTAAAAGTCATCTAGTCCAAGCCCCCGGCAAGAAGCAGGGACATCTCCAACCAGATCAGGTTGCTCAGAGCCCCATCCAACCTGGCCTTGAACGTTTCCAGGGATGGGGCATCCACCACCTCTCTGGGCAACCTGTGCTAGTGTTCTACCACCCTTGTTGTAAAAAACTTATTTCTTATGTCTAATGTAAATATACTGTCTTTTAGTTTAAAGAGCATTACCCCGTGTCCTGTCACAGCAGGCCCTGGTAAAAAGTTTGTCTCCTCCTTTCTTATAAGCCCCCTTTAAGTATTGAAAGGCCACAGAAAGGTCTCCCTGGAGCCTCCTCTTCTCCAGGCTGAACAACCCCAACTCTCTCAGCCTGTCCTCATAGGAGAGGTGCTCCAGCCCTCTGATCATCTTCGTGGCCCTCCTCTGGACCTTCTCCAAGAGGTCCATGTCCTTCTTATGTTGGGGGCTCCAGAACTGGACACAGTACTCCAGGTGGGGTCTCACCAGAGCAGAGTAGACGGGCAGAATCACCTCCCTCGACCTGCTGGCTACACTCCTCTTGATGCAGCCCAGGATGCGGTTGGCCTTCTGGGCTGCAAGGGTGCATTGCCAGCTCATGTTGAGGTTCTTGTCCACCAGCACCCCCAAGTCCTTCTCCTCAGGGCCTGGGATTGCCCTGACCCAGGTGCAGGACCTTGCACTTGGCCTGGTTGAACTTCATGCACAGGCCCACCTCTCCAGCCTGTCAAGGTCCCCCTGAATGGGAAGATCAAAAAGGATTAAAACGATACTTACCTTTCAAAAAAATACAGAATTCTTTTTGTTGTTGGGTTTTTTTCCTTTCGTTTAACTTAGAATCCCTAATAAAATCTCTTTTTGTCAATGGAATGTTTTGGTTACAGAAAGCCTCACATTGCATTTGGGTTTTTTTTGTTGTTAATTGGGTTTCTGTTTTAGAATAGAAAATTGATGCTGCTGCAAATAACTGCAAAGTATCAGGCTGTTCAGAGTATTTCTGCATGTAGGTATAAGAATAAACATCAGAACTAAACCAGAAGATCACCCTGAGCAGAGAAGGCTAACCCAACTTTCATGTTGGCAAGGAATTCATTGCTTTTGAATAAGAATCTCTCAGATACTTCTGCATCATGGAATAGTCATGCCTCTAAATGCTGTAAAAGTAAATTTGTGAACAGTTGCTGTGTTTTCAGCCCTCTGAAAACACTGAATGTACCCCTCTGATAGTAAAAGTACATTTTGTACTGAAATACAAATCTGCGTGTTTCCAAAAATATTGTAATGGGTGCTTCTGATGACTGAGCTTTAATAATGGAGTATACGTCTGGGGTTTGTTATTATGTTGACTATGTAACTGTACCTATCTCTTCAAATTTCCTTCAGCAGACAGCTCCTACGGTAGTTTAAACATCTCTTTATCTTGGACTAGCTCCATGTGAGAGTTTTGTTTATCCTTGTGCTTTGTCATATCCAACTGGGATTAAAACCCAACCTTTTTCTTATATAATCGTGTAAGATGAATTTTTTGGTAAGTAATTTCAAATTCAGTTTGTGGGCCACAATTTTCTATGAGGACACTGCTCCACAGATAGTCTTTTCAGGAGTGATGAACACTTAGCTATTAACTTGAAGCATTCCTGGCAGCAAGGAAATCTTTTCTACCTAAACCTCGCTCTGAACTATTAGAATAGTTGGGGAAGTCACAGTTAGCACAGAAATATAGATGTAGATGAATTGTAAAAAGAAGATAAATAAAACAATGGAGGTACACTTTACATGTTCCGTTATTAACTGTGGTAGAAGGATGTATAGAATGCTGTCTTGAATGGTAATTCAGACTTACCTAGCAATGAAAAAGCAAAAGGAGATAGAAAAGATAAAGGTAAAACAAAAGAAACTTGAAAGTAAAATGAATTACCCAAATTTGGGATTGAACAGTTTTTTAACTAGATTCTTAAAAAGTCTAGGTGGATGGGAAGAGTCTTCTTACATGATTATGTAGCAGATCAGAAAGAAGTTACAGGAAGAGATCTGTAAAGACCTCTCATTATTTTTTTTAACTTAATTCTGGTGGATTACTGCTATGGAACCACTGCGGTATTCCGGTTGTTGGATAGATAGCTCTTTTCTTGCTGTCCAGACCACACACAGTTTCATGTCGTTTACTCTGCTTTTTTCTTTTTTTTCTCTATATCTTACAAGAAGAAAGTGTGGATCTTCTGTCAAAATTGCATGCAAAACAATTTTCTGCTTTAATTGAGATTCTCACAAGCAACTTCAGTTGACATAAATACTGATTACAGAGGGAATTATAACCTCTCAGATGCAGGATGTATATGGTTTTGGTTTTGCCTTGGCGAAATTCCTGAAATGTTTGAACATTATACAAATATGTTCAATTATCCCATAACGTTCATACACTTTTCTGTCTTACTGATTTGTGCCTGCAGCAGTCTTAACCCAGCCTTGTTTGTGAGTGCATGCTGGAGATCCTGCCCTGTTCTGTATTTTCACAGGAGATGGTGAGCTGTATACTTTTGGAGAACCTGAGAATGGGAAACTGGGATTATTGCCTGAACAGCTGAAGAACAATAGAGTCCCACAGCCTGTACTGGGAATTGTGGAAAAGGTTAATAAGGTTGCTTGTGGTGGAGAACACACGGTGGTGCTGACAGGTATGCCGTTCAACTGACTTTTTTTACAGCTCTGTAATGTAATCAGTAGACTCAGTTTACTGTAAAGAATTTACATCCCACTAAAATGTAAGATACTGTAGTGATCCTAACTGGACGACCATTTTCCATCAAGGAGGTAGACATCCATGTAACAGTTAACCTAAGTGCAGACGTGTGCCATGCTGTGCTGTGCGCATAGTTTGACGTTCAGGCCTGTGCTGCACACATCCCCTTGCTGCAGGGTAAACTTTGCCAGCCGATTGTAACAGAGGAGCTTACGGGCAGCTCCTGCTTGGTGCCAGTGGTTACACCACCTGCATGTCCTTGCCTTTATCTAAAACTTCAGTAGCAAGTTCTCATGTCCTTTTTATTTGATAGTATAAATGATGAATTTGATAGTATAAATGATGAATTTGATAGTATAAATGATTAATAGAGTTGTTTTGCTTGTACGAAAAATCCTGTAAGAGCTCAAATGACCAAAACAGGGTAGCCTTCCCTGGATGGGATCTGCATAGCATGTTGTGCCTGGCTGGAGGCCTATTCAGTTCCACACAGCTCAGGATTCCCAACATCTGAAGGGATGTAAGATTATTGATACTATCTTCTTTTTCTTTATAGTGTTACCTCCAATAAATAGCATTTTAAGAGATACTTTACAGAGTCTGAGTGCCTTTCTTACTGGGATTGTAACAAACATTGATCAATGTTTCTTTCTTCCAGAGCTCCAAAGTGGTATTGGTGGGAGTGTGTGTGAATTTTAGAGGAAATCTTCCATTCTGTTGTAAACTTAAATGACCTTCAATATTTAGGAAGTCACTTTTCGAGCAGCTGTCTGTTAATGGTGGTAGAGATGCACAATCTACTGGATGCCTAAATGGATTAAATATCTCTTTCGTGATACAGAATTTGCCTGTAACTTTAAGCGGAATCTTTCACATACGTATAAAACTTGTGCAGATAGAGGCATTCAACATACCATACAAGTTATAAAAATCAACAAATACCACTGTCATATATTAGTTCACAGGGCTGTATGTATAGTACTTGGAAGATGAAGTATCATCTATATTACTGTACTATTAAGTAGTTATGTCCCAATGGTAAATTAGCTTTTCAACTGTATATGTGCAAAGCATTGCTAGCTATTTCCACAAGTTCTATCCTGAACTATAGTAGCATAGAAAGTTTGACTTTGCCCACAGATTATTTAAAAAATATTACCTTTGGCTTGTAATTAATTCCACAGCTGTATAATATACCTGTAATTAATCTCCTACCAAAATGCAAAAGCTATAAAAACAGGCAGGATGTATAGGTATCAGTCCTTAAATCTGTATTTTGAAAATGCTGAAGTCATCTCTTGTCAATCTAGTAGAGCACCTTCAAAGTTATGTAACCAAAATTTCTAAAATATAAATTGAAAGTCTAACTGAGGGGGATTGTAAGTAATATATTGTGGTATGGTACTGCAAGCAACTGGGGAGAGGAAAGGTGGAAGTGATGTGCTGGGAAAGGTTATGTGTAATGATGAGTCAAGCTGCAAGATTCTGGGTAGATTGAAACGTCTTTGGGAAAACTATGAAGAGGAAGTAACAGTAGCCAATCCAGGAAATAATGCCAACATTTGTCTACATTTCAATGCCTTTGTCTCTTCTTCCATCAACATACAGCCTTACCCTGGCAGTATTCTATGTCATAAAATAAATTTCTTTACATGAAATCAGATTATCATTATTAGCGAAAAAATATCATAAATTTAGGGCCAGCAAATGTATAAATCATAACATTATTTTACTGGTTATAAAGTGAAGTTCTGCAGAAAGAATTTGATTATCTTTATTGATTTTTTTTTTGACCATAAATTTGAAGCCAACCAATAGATATTTTGTTTTAATGATATTTCATGTGATAAAATTTCATTAAAACGGATGACTGTTACAGAGATTTAGTAGGAAGATGTAGACCTGGATGACAACATCACTATAGTGAAATCTGTACAAGAGCTGGAACAGAGGCAAAATACAAATGCCAAAAAAACAAATATGGTGAAGAAAACACCGTAGTAGGTCAGTGTCTTAGTATGTAAGATTTACTTGCCTATGGAAATAGATTTTGTAGTCGAAGGCAAGTAAGAAATTCAGTGTTGGCTTAGCTGCAGTTGATGATCAAAGTGTTGAGTGCCAGAAGATCCAGTTGAGTGAAGAGAAAAGAAAAACAATATCTTCCAATAAAATGCATTTTCCTAAAGATTAAAAGGTGTTGTGATAAGAGTGAAAGGTCAGAGAGATGTTTTGTAATGTGATTCAGCTATTATTAAATAGGCTACAGCTATGAACTTCTGCCTAAGACACTTTGAACCAAAGAGCAGAGGATAATGGAAATACTGTCTCAAGTGAAAGATACTTTGACAGGAGTGTTGACATACAGAAATTTTTCTGACTTAAGACAAAATTTGGTGAAAAAGTTGGGAAAAGAGATAATTTGACACTGTAATCATTTTAAAAGTGAGTGTAGCATACATGCATTATAGTCTTTGCACCAGAAACTTGACTTGAAATCAGTACTGAAGTATATATTGCATCTTGAGATCATAGAATCGTTATGGTTGGAAAAGACCTCCAAGATCATCAAGTCCCACTGTCAGCCCAGCGCCACTATGCCTACTGAACCATGTCCTTAACTGCCACGTCTACAAGTTTTTTGAACACCTCCAGGGATGGTGCCTCCACCACTTCCCTGGGCAGCCTGTTCCAATGCTTGACCACTCTTTCAGTAAATAAATTTTTCCTAATATCCAATCTAAACCTCCCCTGCTGCAACTTGAGGCCATTTCCTCTCATCCTATCGCTAGTTATTTGGGAGAAGAGACCAACACAACCTCCTTTCAGGGAGTTGTAGAGGGCAATGAGGTCTCCCCTCAGCCTCCTCTTCTCCAGACTAAACAATCCCAGTTCCCTCAGCCGCTCCTCATAAGGCTTGCTCTCCAGACCCCTCACCAGCTTCGTTGCCTTTCTCTGGACACACTCCAGCAACTCAACGTCCTTCTTGTACTGAAGGGCCCAAAGGTGAAGTGGCGTGACCACAAATTGAGAATTCTGATGAGGGATATAGCTTTAAAGAGGAGTAGAAACATTTATACCTCTTTTAAGCTCGTTTTCCTAAATTAAGAAAGTAGTACAATTTTGAAGAAAGTCTGAATTTCCTGTATCATCTTCCATAAAAATGTGTGCTGCTTGAATTTAGTAACACAATACATACTGATGTGGTTTTCATCTTTTCAGGGTCTTTCCAGTTTTTCAGAGTGTGTCATTTCAGTCTTGAAAAATAAGAAGTGAGTGTCTGACTATTGTATATTCCTCTGTTTCATCTATCTCATGTAACATAGGAATAGGATAGGAGGAAATGTCATACGGAGAAACTGTTGCAAATCTTGGCTCATTTCTTTTCATCAGTTCTACTTAGGGTTTATCAAATTATAAGAAAGCATAATCCAGTTATCTTACTGAGTATGAGGCAAGTTTCTTCCTGACTCTCGTACATAATTAGTCTGTTCCAAAGGACTTCATTTGATTTGGTTTTTTTATGAGTGTCTTATCTGTTCTACTGGCAATTTTGTATGGTAAAAACCACTGTTATCTGGGTTATTAAATCAAACTATTGTTTGGAATCTCTCCAGTGTATTTCAATGTAAATGCTAGAAAGTTTATATTCAAATAATTCATTTTTTTTTCTCTGAAACTCCAAAATGGGAAACTCGATTTTTTTTTTCCCCAGAGAACAAAAAATTGAACTGTTGAGAGCAATGATTAGGAAAAAAACTTTTTAAAGATACAAGGTTTTAGAAATGTTGAATATGATATTGGAAAGCATCTTCTTCCAAGTCTTATTGTTACCTCTGCCTTTAATATTTGCAGTTGTTCTAGAGAATAAACAGAATTGCAGTTAAAAATTCTATCATGCAAAAGCTTTCCCTCACTGTAGCAGCAGAAACCTATTCATTTCACGACACTCTATCAGCCAGTTCAGGAAGATGATATCCTTATCCCAGATGACTTCTCTCAGAGACTGAAAAAAAATGCATCCACTACCCACAATGCTTGCAAATGCTTCCTACTGAAAATGAAAGCTGTTGGTATCATCACTTTCAAACAAAAAAAAATACAAGAGAGAAGCAATAAAGCTTTTTAAAAAGTAGAATAATATTACCTTATGAATCTAGAAATTGGAGAAGAAACAGATGATTGGGAGTGGCCTTAATATCTTCTATTTTTTTAGATTATGACTGATCTTCTGGGAATAATCCTCTCTATAAAAGACTATATTACCTCCTTTTATTCTCTGAAGGGAGGGAAAGAGAGGTACCTCTTCAAAGGAAAAAAGGAAGCAGTCCTTTGAGAACAGATTGTTCGACATAACAATACAGCACATTAGTGCGTCAGTATTGTAGAATGTTGGATTTTCATCTTCTATCTCAAGATCTTTTTAAAAAGAAAAGAAAGATACCCTTTTGACAGAGAATGAAAAGGATTAAAAAGCTCTACCTTTTCTTGACAGAACTGACTGTTCAAATTGTATAGGATTATCTAGATTTTTCAAACCATTCTTAAGTCTGTATGCTATTTATACTGAAATCCCCAAATCCAATTACTAGCTCTTGTAAAACTGTATTTTGTCAACAGCTGATTTTTACAGCAACATTTAACAGCATAACCTGTTTAAAAACACAGCTATAGTAAGAGTGAATAGCCCATTGGCATATAAGTAGTAGTAGTAGTAGTGATAATAATAACAACAACAACAACAGTTATAATGGGAATGATTTCGAGGGAAATGAATCTATGTGGAGAGATATAAGCATACCTGTCTGTTTCTGGTTTTCTTCTGTGGATTTTTAACTTTGTCTATAGCCTTGAATACATAGGAAGGAATGCGTGAATCATAAAAACACTCTTGGAGCTTCCTCAGTTCTTTCAGCAAATAGCATGTGTTAAAAAAAATCTGAAAGCTATGTAGATTTTTGCCTAGGACTATTTTATTTATAGTGACAAGTCATGGAGATTAAAGAACTATTTTGTACTCCAGAAGATGCTCGCAAAGGTGGAAGATACACAGTCACAGAGAAATATCTCTGTTCTTCCCAAAAAAGAAAATGTAGGAAGTAAAGGAGAAGCAGTCCCACCACTCAAAGTGAGGCCATTGGCTTCTGTGCAAGCTCTGAAACCATTTCTCTTCATCCTTCAAGGGGCCTTCTCATGAGCTGCTGCTCTGGAGGCAGCAGTTCCTTCCTCGAGGCCAAGACAGAACTTGTGTTCAGTTTCTTCCAGGTGCTATTAGGATGGCTGAGCCTTCCTGGTGATTCACTGGCGCACCGGAGGCGGTGCTGCTTCCCTTGTGCTGCTGTGGCCAGTATGTCTTTCCTGGTGCTGCCTTGACCATTCCACAGGAGACTATTTCAGCAAAGCTCCCAAAACCTGTCTTACTGAGCTGAGCTGGCTCACCACACAACCAGGTGGACACCAGAGACAGTCAAGTGGGGCTGAAGAGAGAATGGGGGAGCAAGATCTGCCATTTTTCTGGCAGCATGTTTCATTTGTCTCGTCCAACCATATCCTTACTGGGACTGAGGACAGTAAGAAGATGACAATGGGGCTGTATCTGCTTTTGCATTCATGCTGTCAGCAAATTCTTTTTCAAATTCAAGCTCAGAATGGTGAAATTCACTGCTGTAATTTTATCACTAAGTCTATGAGGTTGCTTTGCCAGAGACTTCTCTTTCCATGTATTTATAAAGATAAATTGGAGGAAATACCTCATTTCTGCTAAATGAGATTATTGCTGAGGCTTAGCCTCACTTCTGTATCAGAGAGGTGAATCATTTAAGAAAAGTGCTTTGATAATTGAACTAACAGGTGACTTTTAGGAGGAGCAAAATTTAAGTGCCCCTGAGCTATAGGGGCAGTAGAAAAAATCATTCTTCTTATAAGAGCACTCTAACCTGTTTTTGTTTTGGCCCATTCTCCTCATTGTCACTAGAAACTGGGAAAATAAAATAATTTCCTGTACTTTTAAAGTTATTGTTTAAGAACATCTCCCTCTAAACACAAATGCCTTTAGAAGTGTAACCTATTTAAAGAAAAAGGCATTGCATGTTTCAAGCTAGGGTGACGTGACATAAGGAAAAAAATATTTTACAATGAGGGTGGTGGAACACTGGCACAGGTTGCCCAGAGAGGTGGTGGATGCCCCATCCCTGGAAACGTTCAAGGCCAGGTTGGATGGGGCTCTGAGCAACCTGATCTGGTTGGAGATGTCCCTGCTCCTTGCAGGGGGATTGGACTAGATGACTTTTAAAGGCTCCTTCCAACTCAAACCATTCCGTGATTCTGTTAATATGAAAAAAACTCCAACTCCACTCAAAATAATTATGTTAATCAGATAAAGCCATATAGTTTGAAAACTACAAGATTTGCTAGCTTCCAAAGAAATATTAAGACAAAAGCAGTACTTTCAAACAGAATTTATGGAATAAGCCATTTAGTCAATGAGAAAGCCATTTACTAAAATGTTGATGAGACTTGCTTCGCATAGCGAAAGCTCCTGTCTTTCAGGAGTAGTTTCTTTATTCTTATGCAGAAAGTCTAAATGTTACAGAAAATTTCTTATATCGTTTACTTTTTTAAGATCCTGAGAAGGTATTCCTTCTTGCACTGAAATTTCCAGCAGAGGGAGCTTTACTATTACCTTTAGAAAAAAAAAAAAAAAACTGCTTTACTGAATATTTTTCATCTAGCATCTAAAAAAGTGTGAGACCATTGTGGTTTTTTTATGGTGTGAATTAATGACATCTTAATATGGAACAATTTAAAAGTGGCAGAAAGGGCAGGACCTTTCCTAGAAAGAACATTTCCATACGTAGTCTTACAGTATTTCATCATGCTTCCTTGGAAAGTTGGATGTAAGGTGGTAAGTGTACTATGGTAGTAATATGGAATCTGATCTGTTCTTTGCTTTCTTTTTCCCTGATCAAAGGATTAGTTTGGGGGAACGGTAACATAATCAGTTTTTAATATTTCTCCTGTTTGTTGCTGATCTGAGAATTTGGCCGCACAGTATAAACTACTTTTATGCACTGAAAGTTACTTTGCTGTTTCAGTGACCTTGTTTCCTTGACATAAAGAAGTGCTTAAATAGCAAAGATTGTTGTCACTCCACACATTCAGCTGTGGATACCCCATCCTCTCTTGCTTTTGAAGGTGGTGAGATTTTTGACCTGATGGCATCTGTGCAGCAGGAGCAGGCATGCTCTGCACCATGTTCATAACAATGATATAACAATATATTGCTCCCAAGTCTCTATGGGAGAGATGACATAGAGCACTTTTGTCCTTCTCAAATCTTTCACAGGTTTTCGTAACATTTTTTCAAGTTTTAATTAGTACTTCTCTGCCTTTTCCTTTGTTGCCTACATGCAGAAGAAAAAGGGGCAGGGAATAAAATTCCAGGAGAACTTTTCCTTTTCCCAAAAAAAACTTAATCTTTGAATTTCCCTTCTCAAGTATGATCTCATCAAGATTTCCAAACTTCACAGTCTTATCCTGTGATGGAGTGCCAGGGATGGACACACCAAGAATCTTTATTGCTTTGGAGACGCTCTCATTCTTTTTCCTGGCACAGACAATCCATTAAGTGGACAAAATATAAATGTGGAAAGATGATTATTCTGTCACGACATAACATGATTATGTGTTCTCCATATTTATTGCAGGGCTGATTTGATAGCTGAACAGAATAATAAAACTTATTCTGTTATTGTTCCAGTCTCTTCTTACATACAAATTAGTATTGGTTTAAAGAGGTCTAGTCTATTAAATTTATGGTCATACAGTGTACATGCAGGTAACCAGAAAATAAAATGAGACTATTCTACTTGAAAATGCACATATCTGTTAACACTGTGGTCTCGAATCAATTGCAGTACGTAAACTCCCATAAAGGTTTTGTTAGCTGATATTTTGTGTACATGTGATCAGTGGATTATTTTGCAGTTATGTTAAAAAATACTTTGCATATTGAGCCTTACAAAATTTTTCTGTACGTATTTTAGAGCTTCATTGCTTGCTTTTTAGTTAGTTTTATTTTGTTCTTAATTGATAAATATAACTGATTAGTTGGTACATTTTCAAATTGATAAAACATTGATTTTTTTGATGCTGATGTCATTTGACTTTCACTTGGCTGATGGAAGGCAGATTATAACATCTGTATTGCATATTTGCTGTTAACTTTGCCTGTACGTTTTCAGAGACAGATGTATATACTTTTGGACTTGGACAATATGGGCAGCTGGGACATGGTACTTTTATTTTTGAAACTTCAGTACCAAAGTCTGTGAAACATTTGAGGAGGCATAAAATATGCAACATTACATGTGGGGAAAATCATACTGCTGTAATTGCAGGTATGTGAGTGAAAAATTCTGAAATGCACTTCCAGTGACTGTTATACTGTAAAAGCTTTCTTTATAAAATGAGCAGTAGAAGATGAGGTATGCAGACTTACTAGTTCTAAAGGTTAAGTGAGCTAGTGAGAAATCAGATTTGATATTAGGAATTTCTGATTCACAGCCATGCCATGCATAGCTCTGTACATGGTATCTCCTGGGGAATTGTAACCTTGCTAACAAGTATTCTTGTTTAGAAGCCTTTGTTTTGCTATACAATTTCAATGTTAATGTTTTGTTGTAGGATTTTATTTTTTTTTTTCAAAATTGTCTAGGCTAACTCTAATCCCTGACAGTACTTTGTCTGAAAATATATTTTTGAATCATATTCATTTCTTGAAAATCTGAAAATAATTGTTCAGGTTTTGCTTTTGGAAGATAAATATTCCTTACTTGCATGGCTTATTACTTTATTTGTAATGGTTTTGTCCTGAATCCCTGCTATTAATAACATCTTTTTTTTTTTTTTTTTCTGTATACAGAGAATGGCCTCATGTTTACTTTTGGAGATGGGCGACATGGCAAATTAGGACTTGGAGAAGAGAATTTTACAAATCAATTTGATCCCACTCTCTGCTATAATTTTTTGAGGTTTACAGTCCTTTTGGTAAAACTTTTGTTCATGTTTCTCAGACATCAAAATGCTTATATTTTTATTAAACACATTATTAATGAGAGTTAAAATCTCATTATAGAATTTTTTTTTCTACACAATTTAATTAGTAGACAATACAAATTGAAAGATAATGGAAATTATGTTTCAGACTGGTCATTTAGTTTAGAATGTACTTGTTTTGGACTACACATATAGACTGCTTTTTAGGGTTTTGTTCAGTAGTGTTCTGCTGCAGTGTTTTGGTCTATAGAGCTGGTAGTAAACTATAAAATTAAATATTTGTTGCTCTTAGATTGTTGCAGTAGAGGTGAAA
The DNA here is from genome assembly GCA_009806455.1 of Tetrax tetrax. Taxonomy (NCBI): domain Eukaryota; kingdom Metazoa; phylum Chordata; class Aves; order Otidiformes; family Otididae; genus Tetrax; species Tetrax tetrax. The sequence continues at coordinate 195,077 of WHYT01015531.1, read as the reverse complement.
CAAATATCTGTTCTGAAAACACCAGTGACATATTTTTAATTTTAACAAATATTGATACATGGGATATTTATTAAATCTTAAGAAAATTTGAGGAATTGCTTTTTTGAATACAAACAGGGTGAGAAAGGAGAAATACTCTTCTTTTAAGGGTATTGTTTTCATCTATTTCCTGAGGCGTTTAAGAAATAAATATCACAGAATTACCAGCATGAAAAATGCAAACATGCCTCAGGATTGAGCAGAATTTGAGACAAAAGTCTGTGGCTTACTTCTCTTTGTTTACTGAACTTAGCATTTAAGGAAGTTTTATCAGAACTGATAAGGGATTTAGGCTTTTTAGAAAGTGAAACCTCTGATGTTTATGTGATTATACTTCGTATATTGGAGGGTGTAGGACTTTGCATTACATTTTGTGGATTTTGTGATAAAATATGTAGGTTTGTATCACTGAAGTTATCAGTATTGCCCACATTTGACTTGCATCAAAATAATTTGCCCAGTCCCTTCAAAATCAGTGGAAATACCTTTGCTTTCTTCTGTATCAATAATTTGATAGATCTATCTTGTGTTTGGTTTAATACAAATATGTTATATTTAAGTAAGAAGAAATTTACATAGATCATTAGTCATTAATAATTGTAATTATGTAGTTTTATCTTGCTAACATCATTAGGACCTAAATTTGAAGCAATGTAACATCTCTTACTTTTATTCTGGTTTTCTTATAATCTAAGTCCCTAGAGATGATTGTAAGAAAATGAGATCTTTGTATTGATACTTGCAAATGAAATAAGCAGACTTCTTTTGGTGCTGTAGGTTGCTTGTGGTGGTTGTCACATGCTAGTTTTTGCTGCTCCAAGACCTAAAGGATCTGAAGAAGTACTCCTAGAAGCTTTGTGTGAGAGCCATTTGACTGCTACTATCTCTAAAAATAGTGGAGACTCACTACTAACAAACACGTTACAACTAACGTCAGCACGAATGCGACGTCGAGAGAGGGTAAATTCAGAGCTGTTTAGAGTTGCCATACTTGTTTTATGAAACAAAATAACTTTTTAACTAAAATCATGGTGTATACCCAGCAGATAAATGTATCTCCTTAAAATACGTATTTAATTTTAATGTAGAGAAAGAAGAATGAGAAGAATGGTCCCAAAGTGGATGCAGGTAAAACATAGGTATTGGTCAGATTTTACTTGTTTATTTCTATGAAAAAGACTCAGTTTGGTTTTGTATCTTTTGTTACTCTAAAAGGTACAGCCTATTCCTTTGCATTTTAAAAAATGTCTTAGAAATATTTTTTAAAAGAACAAGAACCTAACTCTTTTTGGTGTTCCCTCTGAGTTCTTGAACAGATTAAACAAGTTCATAGCTTATAAAATATCAAAGGGGAAAGTTTCACGATCAGCTTTAAATGACCCTGAGATGCTGTAGATAATTAAAACAGTAGTTTCTCCTTTATCTCCACTACACATTCCATGTGATTGCTTTAGCAGCACAATGAGTTGGATCATTTGACTTACCTTTTTGAAAACCAACTCTACCACAAAATGACATTTATTATGTAAAACTATATTGATGCTGTGGATTAAGTAACTCAGTGTTATTTGAGAAACTAGTATTTTCATTTTAAATAAAAATCAAAATTCTTTTTATCCTTTGTCTATATTTTAAGACTGCTTGAGCTTATTGTGTAGAAATGACCTAAAATATCCCACTATCTCTCTCCACCTTTTATAAATATTTAAAATAGTCAAGAAATTTTGCTTATGCTTTGCATACATGTTACAACATTGTATCATCAACTAAAGGAAAACACCACTGTTAAATATGAGAGGTTGCTTCCATTTTATTCTTCTACTCTTATTTTCAATAATTTTTTTAATCTTCTAAAGGAAAAGTCACCAGAACAGTTTATTCGAATGGCAAGAACTCTGCCTCCATTGGGAAAAAGCTTCTTAAAATCTTCATTGCCTGTGACTAGCAACACTAGCCCACTCTGTTTTTCTGCAACAACTCTTCCCAAAGCTGAACGTATGAAGGACAGAGACCATGAAAAAGGTGAAGTGTCACCACATTTGTTGCTGTTTTCTGAGAATTATGTAGTTTGTCTCTCATCATGCATAAACAAATACTCAGTTTGAGCATGAAAGAAGGTTTAAATTCAGTCTTACCTCAAGAGGGTCCGGCAGAATACAGACATGAAAGTTGAGAAATGCATACAAGAAGCTGCCTCACACTTGGTTCATGTTTGGTAAACATGTTCAAAGATTTAGAGGGGGGCTGAGTGAAAGAAAAACAACTCCTGAATTGTACCTGAGGTTCCTCAAGCCTGTAGAAATATGACTTCACAAAAATAATGTAACATTACTAACCAATTTTTTTCAACTTTAATAAAAAAAAACCAGAAAAAAAATTTATTAGGAACACTCATAAAGACACAGGAAGGCCTACAAGAGATCTTGGATAAGAAAAGAGGTCTAGTAATTCTTATAGGAGCTTTTTTCTTCACTTGAAAATGCAAAAGTACTCTTCATCCTCTGTTACCTAAGATAATAAAGATTTTCAATACTCTAGCTGTTGCAAAAGCCTGGATGACAATACTGATACAGCGCTGGACTTTTGCACAGATTCTCTAGAGCAGTTCTGGATTTTGTCTAGGTTGCTGGGCATGTGTGATTTCCTGGGAAGAGCAATGCTTAAGGGTGCAGAATGCAGTGTTTCTGGGTAAAATTTAGCTCAGTTTATTGGAGAGTCAAATCCAATTTGCAAGTAATTAATTCAATTAGAATTAAGATGATTATTTATAAAGCTGCCAGCATGTCCATTAGCATTTCTGGTTCCAGGAAAGCAACGCAGTGAAATTTAAAATGCCTTTAGAGTCTTCTGGGGCCTAAAACCTCAGATTTTGTGCCATATTAAACTGCTCATATCCCTGAGGAACTTGAGATGAACCTGAATATTATGTAGGTGCATTTTTATGATGCTGCATTGGAGTTAAATTCACTGACTCTCCATCCATTACACAGATAATGTGCAATGTAGATAATATGACTGCAGCTAATTGGTACACTATTGTTAAAGAGATTATCTAAAGCTTTGTCCCATGTAATATTTATGCTTTGAAAGCCTGCAAAAATGGTCAGAGGTCTACAGTGCACTGAGACTAGATTGCTGAGCCACCTTTTATGTTAATACTGACAAAAAGGAGGTGGAAGTGTTTCTGCTATGTCTTAGGCTGGGGGAATGAGGAATCTCAGGACTTCAGTCCTATGTCAGTAAAATAGTGATAATCTTTATGTTACAGAGTGGAACATTCTGTTTGCTGTATATTGCTTCTTCCTATGGTATTTGTTTACTTCCCCCTATTTTACCTTAAAGAAAAGAATCATCAAAAAGATATACCTGATGAAGGCTCTTCAGAAGATTCAGATAATGAAAATAATGACAGAAACCTTGGAGATACAACTGACATCCTAAATATGGTAATGTATTCCACTAACGAATTTGTGATTCAATAGTTTTTATGCAGGGGAAGAACAAAGAAGCTAAATAATGTTTCAAGTTCTAGTACAGAACTCCTGACTAGCCCAGAATATGATATATGGGATCGGGAAGTTAACAAACTGTTAAACGGGTGTGCATTTCATGTCATGATTATCCAATGCTCAAGTTTGTTTTCAGTTTCCAAGTAATGTTGTAATATGAGATTGAAGCAGGCCAAGTAGGATAGCCCCTCCCGATGCTTTAGCTCTGGATATCAGAAAAAAAAAGGACTCTGGATACCACATGGTGATCTCTGTCTCTGACCTTCCTCATCTTGATGATTTCCAAGAGGGAGGACTGCAGGAAATGAAGCAGAGAGCTGTCTTTTCCTGTTCCTACAAGAGCTCTTATAGTACAGGTGGATCATATTAAAGGGAAGACCAAAATGCAGACATTTTTATTATTTGGTCATCCCCAAGCATATTCCTACCTATTTGTTGTATTTAAAAAATATGTTTACCTTGTCACTTGTGCACCTTTACAAAACATTTTGTTCTCTCGGCAGATAGGGCATGTCCTGGCCTTAACACAGTGCATGAGAAAGCATGTTGGGTTTTGTCTTTTTTTTTTAACTTCAATGGAATGGAAACAAATGAGCAACTCACTGTGGACTCAGCTTAGGATACGTTGTCAATTGTGCTGGGGGGACTGCACATTTTACAGGAATTATTACTTGTTTGTACTTAACAGTACTTAGTAATCTAACAATCTGTTTGTGGATACCATTTATTTATTTCACAGTTATAAAACTTTATTTTCATTTACAAGAAAAAAAATATTTTCAGATATGCACAAGGTGGCCTTCATTAATTTACCGAGGCATTATTTTTAACATATTCCACACTTTTTGTGCAAGACTTCCTTCTCCTTTTTCTTTTTGTACCCACTGTGAATCAATTTTAAAACATTTATCAAAATGAAACAGTAAATGTCAAAAAAAGTCCGTCAGTCAAAATACAAAGAAAAATTATTCCTCATCTTGAATCTGAATGAAAATAATTTTTTACAGCATAGTTGTTCCAAATTTTCTAAACTGTGGCAACATACACTTTATTGACAAGTGTGACAAGAGGAAGAAAAACCTTTAATATCATATTGATTGTACAAATTCTTTGGAGTCAGAAACTAGAACTGTCCATGCTCATTGTATTGAAAAAGAATATGGTGATTGAATCATAAGCAGTTAACAAACAGCCACAGAGAACATTATCTTGCCATTTGGAGTGTATGGGAAGGGATGACCAAAATCTCACTATACTTACCCACTGAGTAGTATTCTACATTGCTTTGCCTTTTGGGTTTTTTTTGCTTTATGTAGAAGAGATAAAGGGATTAGATTCCATTTAAAATTTCTGCTCTGTAATGTTTCTTTGAACATGTTCTTTCAAGGCTCTGGTATCAAACTGGATGTTAATTTGAAGGTTGTGATGTAAGGTGTTACATATATAAGGGAATAAGGTTTTATATTTGTAGCCACAACTTCATGGTGAGGTGAAGTTGGATCTAAAATGTGCTTGTGGGCTGTAAGAGAGGGCATGTAGCTTTCAGTCTCTACAGATAGTTTTGATGTTGACATCTAAGCTGGTTACCACTCTGTCTCTTTATAAGCAGTAAATGAGGAACTGGAAGTGAAGTAGGCGAGTTGAGGGATTATACAGATTTGTCTAAACCTGACTGTGCAATAATATGAAAATATTCATATGACATAATAGCTGTCTTTAGTAGAACTGGGCTTTGATGCTGCTTTCCCTATTAGTTATATTCATTTTTTTAACAGAGATCTTATTTTTTGCAGACACATGCAATGAAATTGAATCCCAGTGACCGGTCCTTAAAATTATCACCACTCCAAAAACAAAAGGTACCGTAACTAATTTTATATATATATATACTTATACTGATGTTTAAAAGATCTGTAATTCTTGTATTATCCTTGTACTTTATTGTTTTACTTTGAGTTTTTAAAAAGCTGGACAAATTCTATGGGCCTCCTTGTGCTAGTTTTCTGAATATCCACACGGTAAAATTCTAAGAAGCTGACTGAAGTCAGAGAGATTTTGTGCAGGCACATAGAATTCCTCATATCCAGCATAGTTTGAGGTGAGAGTATATAATATTTTACCAGCTTAAGGATCAAGAGACTATCAAATACACTTCGTAACTTAAGCTGATAACATACATTTCTACTGGTTTGTTGCAATTAAAATATTTCAATTTACTTTGGGGACACAATGTAAGTAAAGATTTTCTTTACAGACATTCACCACAGAGTATATTTAAAAGAGCAATAATACTGATTTTAATTATGAAATAAAAATACTTCTGTATTTTCTTTCTATTTATCTACTAAAGTGATCTCAGCATTTCAGCATTTTGGTATATTTCATTATAATTTTATTTTATATTTAAAAAATTACTCTGCAGAATTTTAAAAATAAGTGTAAAATTTAAAATGGGAACACAACAGATTTTCAAACTTATTAGAAAGAGTGTAACAATGAGTGTATCAGATGATTTCCCAAGGGGAAAGGTAGAGGAAGACGTAAGAGAACTGAAGTTCTTTCCTTCTGTTCACACAGCCCCATGCATCGCATGTGCTCTAGCTTATGGGACATGATACTGGCTGCACAGTTCTTAATGCATGTACTCTGAGTGCTTGGATAGTGAAAAAGGCATTGTAGTACATTTACCATCAATATAATTTTACGTTCTTCTAATATGTACATTTGTTAGTTCCTTTCATGTTAAATACTCTACCTTTTATACTATCTTTTAGTCCCCTCATACAAATTGTTTCTTCTCTTGTTCAGATGTTTTTGTAACCTTTTTATTTTGCTGTCATTTGTCCTTAATGCTTTCGTTCTTTCTTTTTAATTTTCTGCTTCTCATGTGGAATAGAAGAACAATAAAAATGTGAAACTGAAAAGAGATGGTAAGGGTGGGCTGAAAAACAATGATTCTAATTTCATGAAGGAGGGCTCAAAATTAGACTCTGGCTATTTAGAGAAGAAGTCTTCACTTTCAGAGTCACCAGGACAAGATTTAGAAAAAAGTAGTGCCTTTGTAGGGAAGCCTGCAGCCCAAAAAAATACAATGAAACGTAAATCTGATCATGCACAAAGTGTTAGTACTTTGAAAAGTGGCGTTCAACAAATTACTAGGGACAAATGCAGATTAGTGAAAAGGGAAAAAGAATATGTGGAAAATCCTGAATTTATCGGAGAGGATGTAACTTACAATCTTCCTACTGAAAAACAAATTCTGACTGAAAAAACAATATCTTCTAATAAAAAGTCAAAAGATGTTAAATCTAAGCAATCCCTTAAAATAGAGGTACTTCCTTCTGCATCCAGGGATTGGCCTCAGACTGATTCATTAATTGTACAAAAATGCAATCCTGTTAAAAAGCAAGGAAGTAAAGAAGCAATAGAAAATAGAAACAAAATGAAGGATGTTGTTGAAAAATCTGATAAATGTGAAAGAATATGTGTCAGAGGAGAAGAACGTAGTGAAGATCAGAGAGGGTTTAAAAAAAAGGATCAGTGTTTGACACAAATAGCTGTAACTATGTCATCATCTTCAACTGAGGAAAGTAGTAATGATCTTGCAAAATACGTACTTAAGAGTAGGAAAAAAGAAGATGACTATTACAGACGCAGAGAGGTCCAGAAGGCAATTAAAACAGTAGAAAAAGTGAAAGATTTTGACTTAGAAAAAGAAGACGGTGAGGTTGAGGAGATGCAAGCTACAAATACTGAGAAAGGATATGTAGAAGAGACTGATATAAAAAGCCTGAATGAAGAAGAAACAAACTCTGAAGCTAAATCTGATGAAGACAGCCAGTTAGAAATTAAGAATGAGGAGGAATCTAATCAAGAGCAGGAGAGTGAAGGTGGTGAAAAGGATGAAAGTGAAAAAGAAAAACTAGATGAAACAGTTGACAGTGAAGATGAACTAGAGGGGGAAGAAGAAGAGAGTGAGGTTAAAAAAGATAGAGATGAAGTTTCAGTAGAAAGAGATGAAGATGAAGAGGAAAAAGATAATGAAGAAAATGAAAGAGAGGAATCACAGGCTGAAAGAGATAGTGAGAAGGAGAGTGCAGAAGAGACTGAAGAGATTAATCAGGAAAAAGGCAAAGAGCAAGGAGATGAGGAAGGCAGGTTGATAGAGGAAGAAGGAATGCTAAGCGAGGGAGAAAAAGAGAGTATGGAGGAGGAGGAGGAGTATGCAAAAGAGGAGAATGCTGAAAAAGAAAAGGAGGAACAGGTTAAAAGTGAGGAAAGATCTGAGAGTGAGGAAGGAGGTGAAGATAGAGAGGAAGAGGAAGAAAATGAGGTAGAGGCAGAAGAGGAAGGAGAAGATGAAAAGGAAAATGAGGAAGAAAACACAGAAAGGGAGAATGAAAAAGACAAAGAGGGTGAAGAGGAGGAGTTAGAAGAATCATTGACAGGGGGGGAAGAAGAGGTACACAAAGAAGAACAGGAAGAGGAAGATCCAAATAGGAGGACTAATGAGGTAGGGGAGAATGAAGTGGAAGAAGAGGGGGAGGGTGAAGTGGAAGAGGAAAGAGAAGAGGAGGAGGAGGAAGAGGAAGGAGCAGAAGCAGAAGGGGAGGAGGAAGAAGAAGATGAAAACAAGGAAGAAGAGGAGTGGGAAAATGAAGAAGAGGAAGGGGAAGGAGAAGAAGAAGAAGATGATGAAGAAGAGGGAGAAGGGATAGAAGATGAGGGAGTAGGGGATGAAGAAAATGAGGGAGAAGAAGGAGTTGAAGAAGAGGGAGAAGAGGGAGTTGAAGGGGAAGAGGGAGAAGAGGGAGCTGAAGGAGAAGAGGGAGAAGAGGGAGTGGAAGAAGAAGAGGGAGAAGAGGGGGTGGAAGTAGAAGAGGGAGTGGAAGAAGAGGGAGAGGAGGAAAAAGAAGAAGAGGGAGAAGAGGAGGGGGGAGGGGAGGAAGAAGAAGAGGAAGAGAGGGAAGAAAAAGGGGAAGAGGGAGAGGAGGAACAAGAAGATGAAGAGGGAGAGGAGGAACAAGAAGGGGAAGAGGGAGAGGGGGAAGGAGAAGAGGAGGAAGGGGATGTGGGAGAGGAGGAAGAAGAGGATGAGGGAGAGGAGGAAGAAGAAGAGGAAGAGGAAAAAGCAAAAGGTAAAAGAAAAAATTATGCTAATAAAGTTCCACAAAAGAAAAGCAAAACCAGGAAGCCAGAGAAGACAGAAAGTACTGCTTTACCAAACAGCTCTAAACAAAAATTGAAGTCTAAACAGCATGTAGCAAATGGTTTACATAATTCACAACAATTTTGGAACAATGTGCTACCTCATTATTTAACACTAAAATAGCATAGACTACTGAGGATACATTTTAAGTATATTCAGGAAACTTTAGAACTATGGCAGATTGATTTTTATTACTTAAAAAAAATTGTAATGTAGTCAAAATATATTATTATACATATACTTTTAGTGCCAATTTCTTGAAAAAGACTGAGGAAAATTTTTAGATTTGGGAAGCTTTTATGAGAGAAATCATAAATAGTTGACACAGTCGTTTACACAACCATCTTGTCACATATGACACAGATCTAAAAAATAATTGCTGAAGAGGCAAAATATGTTTGTCTCTTCATTAAATTATAATGTCATGCTGACACCATGAATTATACATTGTAACAGTGCAATCTTCCTTGCCTTTCAATCAGATTTCTTAAGGTAATAGATCAATTTTAGTTGCAGAATAGCTTACTGCTTAATGTGCCTTATACGAAAGGAGTGTCAGTAAATTATCAAAGATACATATTTCTAAATTTTGGTATCACTCCATATTTATTCCCTCTACTTTTCTGTTCATCTGTTAGCAAAATGTTTTGAGTACTCAGTGTAAATTAAAGAAAGGACAAGTTGCCAAATTTATATGGGTCACTAGATGGGAGGTAAATGGAAATGCAAGTCTGGGTGAATGGTGGCCTGGGCTTTTTCAAAGGCCTTAAGGTCGACTTTGTATTTTGGTGTCAGCACACAATAATGTGCAGAAAAGCAAACACAAGTCTCAGAATCTAGCCTAGATTACATTAGTGTCAGAATGCATCTGTTTAGGGATATTTTTTTACTGTCATGTTTGGTGATCAGATATAACTAAGAATTTGAAATTATATACCGGTAAAACATTAGTTACTTGTATACTGTGCAATACACAAAAGATTCTATATCTGCCTACCAAAGAGTACATTACATTAATCATCCAGCTCTAAGATTCTCAAGGAGGGGAATATGTTTTGTTGCAGTCTGAAGTGTATATATGTTTTCAGGATTAGAGCCTAGGCTTCTCCTCATTGGAGGAGATTTGTGTTTTTCCCTCCTAAAAAATCACATCTGTGATCTCCAGAAAGAGGACAATGTAATAAACCAAGAATGCCAGATGGAATAGTAAAGAAAGTGACATGAAAGCCTGAATTCTTTTTGTAAAAGACAACGTATGTTAATACTTCTGGAGTTTCCTTAAAATGCACAAACAAATCTTGCAAATTATTTTTGTAAGATACTTCATTACTGTTTCAACTATCAGTGGTTGAACTGGCAAAAGAAGCGATAAGGACTCATCATACAGTGTTATTACTTAAATACTATGTGAATGGGTGCTCTGAGAAATTTTTGTAAACAGATCTCAGTATTGACATTCTCTAGAAAAATAGTTATTTAAATCCTATTTGAAAATGAGGACAGGAGAAGAAAGGAATCAAAATGAGTAAATGTCATTCAATAAAAATGTTAATGGAATCAATACTTATGTTGAGATTATGAAACATTTGTCATGTTGTTTTGTAAGACACTGGCATTAAACTATCTTTGACACAATGTCTCCAGAATTTATTTTCTAAAAAGACTGTAGCAGATTAATAGTTTGCCAGTAGATTCTAGTGCAGTTCGATTCTTCCTACCTCAGTCACCCCTTCCAGATGCTGCATTTGAAGGTAAGGTCACTTTCAGTCACGTCATGCCTAACTATAACAAAAAGTTAGTCCAGTGACTATATCTTACCCCTGTGAAATTTGTTTCAAGCTTTGGGATTTTCTGAAATACATTGTCTTGACATCAGCATGTGTAAGGCTTCAGAAAAGGGTAAGTGTCTTCATATTTTCATAGAGTGGAATATTTAAATGGTTAAATGCACTTCCTAAAAAAACAGCTCTCTCTAACAACAGAGTCCTCAGTTATTTCGCAGAAGTGCTGCAGAATTATTACTTCGCAGAAGCAACTGAACTACTGTGAAAATATTTACTTTTGAAATTAAGTGGAGCTAAGCTGTGTTATTTTATCTTTTGTAGGAAAGATTAGGATGTTACTGTTATTAAACTTAGAGTAATATTGAAAAGTAATTTTATAGGCTTAAAACCATGTTTCTTGGATATGACATCTACTTATTTGTGATTCTAAAATTCAGCCTTGGAAGAAAACTGTGCTGTGAAAAAAACCTGTTATTTCTTGTGAAAACTATTTGCTCGAGAGAGGGGGAAAAAAGTGAGAGCACTTCGAAGCAACTTATTTCCAATTCCACGTAGGAATGGCTCTTCATTTACTATTTGGCTGCATCTTTTAATCTAAATCCTTAGACAAATGGGAACCGTTTGTTGTTCCTCTCTAAACATGTGCTGATAGCATAAAGCTTCCCAGGAGAGTAAAGGAAGCCAAGTTACGGGCATCTCCTCTTCTTTGTTTTGTCTGGATGAAAATTCATTGAATTGAGAACTGATTTTATATTGTTTTGTGGATCATTCCTGTGGTAGGGGAAAAGTAGAGCATTACTCCAGCACTTTTTAGGGTTTTCCACAGAATCGTTACATAAATTACACACTGCGCCAACGTTTCTGGGCTTTGGGGGGGACTCTGGAAATCCATTAGCATAACGAGTGGAATTTTATTTAGTTTGACTCATACTGGTTTATAAAGTTTGGTACTTGTGGTTTTGTGGAAATTCAGTATGCCCTTGGTATTTATTATGGGATGCAAAAAGATTTATTTGCAGTCCTTAAGCAACACGGCAGAAGTACTCCTGAACTAGTTTGTAATAGAAAAAAAAAATCCTGCAACAGAGAGAGAAAACAACAGACAACTACTCAGACCAAAAGTCTATCTAGTGCAATATCATTTTTTCTACCTGTCACTACTGGTGAATGCCTGGCAAAAAAATACAAGATTAGAGCAAACATGTGGTGTTACTTCCCCTGGGTAATCATTCAGTATACCGGATATATTCAGTGTATTCAATAATCTGTGGTTCAGCAGATGTATCTATTAAATATATTAGCCATTTTTCTTCCATTAATTTCTTTCAATCAGTTTTTAACCCATTTAGCTTCCCGTACATGTTTTGGCAAACAATTCTTAGATTACTTTACACATTGTTTGAAGAAGTAACTCCTTTTTTTGGTCTTTTGGTACCTTCATTTGATATATCTGCATTCTTGTATTAGAAAAAAGAGCAGGTATTCCCTCTTCATGATATATTCTCTCATGATTTCACATGGAAAAACTGTTCAGCTTTGTGATTTAAATCAAATCAAGATTGAAGTGGTTTATTGATTTGTTAATAACAGTTAACCAGCAATCAATCAACTACACGTTCAAGATCAAGAGCAGGATAGAGCAGGTAACACAACAGTAGACATCCTAAAATGATGATAAGCACATACAAATTTCTAAGCATTATTTGCAGCTAATTTCAGAAATTTTAATCCACTTGCACACTTTCATATACATGTTCACAGAATGACACATGCACATACTACCTTTATAGCAGGCATGAACTACAAGCCTATATCCCATTTTCAGGGGTTAGGGTGCAAGTCGGCTCTTGCCACACAGCTCGGGTGCTCTAGATTACTTTTGAATATGCTGTAGCACAACTCTTCTTTTATACCTGCAAAATTTCAGCAGGTAAATTTTTTCCATTATATCTGAAAATATCAACTGTTTATTCAGATAATTGTTCCCTTTGCATAATTGATGCCGAATAACAAAGATGTCTTTCTCCAAACTACAGAAAATATCTGGTTTTCTGATAAATTCACAACTAATTTCTAAATGTGCAATTCAAATAAACAAGAGTGTTTAGTAGTGTGGCATTCTGTAAGCAGCTGAGCAAATATTTTGATTGCACAAATGGCCAACCTGTAGTTTTGTCCTCAGTGAAGTTCTGAGCATGTTTGTGATCTGAAGTCACTCGCTGAGTTGTAACATTTTTATACACTTTTTCATATGTTTTAATGGAGAGAGGAGAGGTTGGCTTTTGCATATTGAAAGGATTTTGGAGAGATAGCTTTGGCATCAGAAAATTGCACTGCTGAGAGCTACAGAGGCTTTATTTTTCTGTTGCCAAAAGTAAAAGCAAGTACACTTAATCACTCTCCTTTTTAAGAATTTGTGATGGTGCCCATTGCTTCTTTGCTTGGCAACCTTATGCTATAGTAATTTAAACAAATATTTATACTGTTATCTCAAAAATCCATACTTAATTATGAAAATATTTATTATCAGGACCCTGAAATGTCAAGAATAAAGATATTTACCATTCTAGCTTTCATAAATGTCCCAGTATTGAAAAATCGACATGACTCTCTTGTCTGAGATGGGTTGCAGGACAGTCTGCTGGAATGTCCCAGGTTCAATGTTGTGGGTTTAAAGCTTTATCAGTTGTCATGTGTACCCCACCTTTCACCCAGAGTTGCGTTTGTGGTTTGTGTGAAATGTAAAGTATTTGTGGTTTCATATTGAGAGTGTAAGCAAGAGCTGAACAAAGGTAGCTCTAAGCAGAATTTTATGATAAAGAAAGCCTTTATCTGCACCTACACCTGTAAGGATATACATCACAGTAGTATTGTCCCTGCATAGCAATGATAATACAAGAGCCTGTGCTGTGCTCTTCAACTGTAAAATCAACAATAATGACCAATCTGATACAAGTTTGGGATTGTGAGCCACCCTGGCAGAGGCTGGTTTTATTACAGGAAGTTTAAAATACTGACTTTCATTCTATCCAGCATCTAGCCAAGGCACAAAACAACTCATAATTAGAAACACAGCAGCAGAACTGCTGCAGACTTTAATCTCTTTTACTAGGCACTTCGTCGTCATCTCTGAGGAGAAAAAGAACAAAGCAAACCTGAATTTGTCCTGTGTCAAGAGTACAGAAAGAATTTAAGCCGTTTAAAGCTGGCCTTCCAATAGCTGGGGTCGAAGTTTCACAACTGCCATCATGACGTGGAGAACAATTGCATGGGGAAGCTGGGGGGAGTTGGGTTACTAAGTTGGGTGTGCCTTGAAAAATCTGCCTGTAAAAAGAGGAGAATGGATTTAAGGATTATTGGTAGTTGTACAGAAATTGGCAGTTTTACGTCAGTGTATTTTGAAATGGGGGATCTCCCCTTGAGAGACCCAGTCTTGGAGGCTGTGAAGCTTTTAGCAGTGACTCGTGGGGCATCCCTTTCAGGAATATATGGAGAACAGAGAATCTTGAAGAGCCTTCCTGCATGCTCTGGTGTTGTTGATGAAAATTTGCCTTTGCCTGTACTTTTATCTAAGCACTGAATAATAATCAGCATGATTAAGGCAGGATTTCTATAAAAAGCACAGGATTTTGGAGAGACATGCAGTACTCTAAGCTATGTGGCACAATAAAAGCAGAAAGTAGTGACTGTTCTGATTCACTTGCAAATACGTGGGAGCTGCATGACAAACTCCAGACACTAAAACTTTTTTCTGTAAGAATTCGGGAAAAATGCACAAACTACATCCAAGTGTGGGCTAATATTCCCAAGTTAGTTTTTCTCTGTGTCTGTTAGTGTTAAGAATTCATTTTATGCAGCATAATACCTTTCAGAGACACATGAAGTTTTTGAGATAACATCAGCATACTCTGATTTGGAGTTGTTCATTATATTTCATCTGTTTTGCTGAAGTACCCAGGAGTTATTTTTGTATGTTGTTTCCAAGTGACTGAATATTAAAGGGTATTTATGTTACTATGTAAAATTGCTCATAAGAGATTATACTTGATGTAAACAGTCACCAACTTTTTTATAATTCTTAACAAAGCACCTTAAAAATTCTGTCTAGTTCTATAGAGGTTTTTTTTTCCCTTTTCACCCTGGAAATAGATATTATTTATTAATTTTTTTAAGACAATAACAGTTTTATATATGAAAACTGTAGTATATCTCAGCTATTTCAGATGATCATTTATCTTGGAGAAGAAATAATAACATTTTGTTCTGAATTGCTGGAGAAGGAGAATCCTTTAGATAACTATTTAAATTAGTTTTGTAGTGAAAAGTCAAAATCTAAAACAAGCCTGAAAGTACAAATCCTGTCTTTTTTAGAATGTAGTTGTACATTAAAATTTTATACATTGTTAAGTAGTTATTTTTACTCAAACAACAATACAGAGATGTATCTTTCTCCAGGTACACCTAAAGCAGCAAGCTGGAAAGCCACAGAATAATTACACCAAAGCCAACTGAAATAATCTTTAAGATAATGCCATCAAAAAAAAGGACTGTGTACTACTGTGTAATAAATGTCAGTGTACTATCTCAAAATTATACCTAAAGTCTTGATTAATAAATGTAATCAGATTAATTCTCTTAATGCAAAGTATGTGCACTGCTAGCCTGTAACAAAAGTGCTCAAATCTCTGGAAATTTGTAGGTCCTTGTGTTTGGCTTTTAGTAAATAAAATACATTGCGTAGCAAAGTACTGGCAGAAAAAGACTTAAGAAAACAACAGTGAAAACTGAGTCTGCTCAATCAGTTTCTAACAACATTATTTACAGTGATGTATTCTCTATTGTATTCCATTTTTCTCAGGGTGACACCATCCTGTTGGAGGATGCAAGTGACATATCACAAGTACAATTGTGGTAATTAGTCATCACATATTCAGGGTAATCAGTGTATCACTATGTCAGCATCTACTACTTGGATACATTTTCTTCCATCATATTTACAAGAAGGCATAACTATCTTTAAAGTTCAATTTTTGCTTCACATGTAGCAACGGAAACTCATTCTTGACATAAAAATTATTTAAAATTGTTTCATTTTCTGCACAATGTGCATGAAATTATGAGTTCAGCATTGCATTAGTATTCCAGGATACTTGCATGACAGAAGAATTAAGGGACTGTTATAAGTATCAGGTAATCCATCTAAAGTGCTCTTGACATAGAATTGTACAATTAGGAAACCAGTATAACCTAGTGGAAGTCTAAATGTTAACTTTTAGACAAGTTATGGTGACAGGCTTGGCTTTTTCTGAAAATTCTTTTTAAGTATTTTCAAAGGAGCATTCCTTCCATCTCCATGACAATATATAAGGGAAGCCTAGTTTGGCTTGTTGACTGCCTTATAGGTTGTAATTGAAAGAATGAGATGTTAAATCTAATCTGAGTACTCTGCATTTCATAGAATCATAGAATCATAGAATGGTTAGAGTTGGAAGGGACCTTCAAAGGTCATCTAGTCCAACCCCCCTGCAAGAAGCAGGGACATCTCCAACCAGATCAGGTTGCTCAGAGCCTCATCCAGCCTGGCCTTGAACGTTTCCAGGGATGGGGCATCCACCACCTCTCTGGGCAACCTGGTCCAGTGCTCTACAACTCAAATATGAACACAATATGAATACAACTCAAATTTGAATACTCATGTCTTTGAATTTTGTCATCAAACTGGATGACTTTTTCTTTAGTAATCGTTAAAGTGAAAGATAACTTCTCTAAGGTTTTGAGTAGCTGAGATATTAAGTTTTCTATAGTAATAGCTACAAAATGAAAGTCCAGTGCAAATTCCTGATGACAAATGGTTAGTACTATGTAGTTTTTAAGATATTAAGCTTTCACTGTAACTCTTAAGTAAAAAACTACAAAGTATGTATCTTAGCTTTACTAAGAGTTTTGTCAGGCAGTATTTCCAGTCATTTCACATCAGATAACTTGACATCATGACAAGATCATTGTCCACAAAATGTTACATGCCTACCCATCCATATATCTCCAACCCACAAAGGGTAAATAGAGCTTTTTTTTTTTTTTTTCTCTCTCATCTGGATGTAAACTCATGGTTAATATTGTTACTTTAAATGCTGTTTTAGTAAAATGTTTTTACAGTGCATTTTCCCAGCATGGACAATTCAGGAGTGATGTTGATATGCACTAGTATTTTAAAGAGAAAAATTATAGCTAGTGGAGGATATGATTCCTCTACCTATTCCTCTTCAGTCCTGCATCAAAAAAGAAGGATGGTCTGTAGAAATATGTTTTGTAGTTGTCTTTACCAGGGAGCATTTTTCAGTCTCATATGACAGGATTATGCCCATTGACCAACCTCTTTAGACCCATCTACTGCTTCATACTGCCTCATACCCATCTACTGCTTCATACTTCTGCTTCGTAGTGAAACTCCAGCTAGGCATGTATTCCATTCAGCTGTTGTGTAGGCATGTAAGAGAGCCATGGCATGCTTTTGGACATCTAAAGGTAATGGGCTGGACAGGTAATGGGAGAAATCTGTTCCTTGAGTGATTAAAAACTCCACTAAGCAATTGCTGTTTTATGGCTGCTTGGCAGAACAATGCCAAGGAAGAAGTATGTAGCTACCTACCTCACTCTCGGCTCTCTTTAATAATCTTCTCTGTGGATTTTTAACAGTTTCCAAGGCAACTAGAAACGCAAATATCTTTTCTGTAAACCAGAACTTCCCAGAACTCTCTATTTCTGAGTGGTACACATAGTAATTACAGATTTCATCACTGAGTTTTCACCAGATTTTTAAAAGATCTGCAGCTAAATTTGTCTCATCGGTGGTTTTGAGATTTTCTTCCCTAGAAACATAAAATGGTAGTAGCAAACATAAAATATTTTGACTTCTGAAGGAAGGTTGGAAAGATACCATAAGCCTTCCCTTCTGAAATGCTAATTCTGAACAGCCCATCTGCCAGAGCTCAGTTTCCATAAAGTACACAGGAGAGATCCACAATGAAGAAGTTATAGCAAGACAGAGAAACCTAGTTTGCAGTTGTTATTTGAGCAAGGTCTACCATGTCTCCAGTCTTCAGTGAGACCATCTTTCAACCAGAGCATGACAGCAGGTGAGACAATGCTATGGAACAGAGTGAAATTTTTTGCCCTCTCTCCTGTAGACATAAGACCATATTTTTATAAAGCATTCTGAAAAGAAATTTCTTTATTCTGTATTAATCTACTGAAAGAAAAGCTTGCTGTAGCCATTTTAGCAGAAGACAGTTATACCCATTGAGTTGTACCATCTAAGGCAATACTTTTGCCAAAACTGTAAGGCAATTTGTCCCCTAAAGCTTGGATCCAGCGAACTTATCCTTAAGAGTGTCTTGTTATGAAGATCTAGGTTTACAGGAAAACCAGTTTAAATGCATACAAAAAATAAACAAAACAAAAGCAAATTAAATAGTTGTACATCCCTTTATAGTCTGTTAAGTCTGCAAGGTCATCTTTTCAAGACTGATGTTCCACTGTACCGACTTATTACAATAGAGGTACAAAATGGTTCAGGTTGTTTCATAGTACTGATCTCTTTTTGGTTCTTGAAGAAACGGGAACCTCATGCTTAAATGAAAACCATTTCAAATATTTTACCTGTATGTTCTTTACTACTTTTGAGTTTCTGCATGTGACCTTGGCCAAGTCAGCTTCTCTGTCTCTCAACTTTAGAGGTGAAACTTTGTAGTTTTTCTTACAGCATTATCTTTCTATGAATAGGGAATTTAAATTGGAATGAGAAAATAAACCTTCTAAAGCATGATGAAAGAGACAATGCAGAGGTTACACATATATACACTATACACATATAAAACAATATATACATATATGTGTTATACACATATATATATACATTTGCTTTAATTGGTAGCCTCCCATTCTTCAGAGATTATTTTTAATGGCCAGATGATTCATCTTTTAAAGTAAAAAGACTCTGTAGTATGACATTCTTATCTCTCCTTCACTACCATTGGTAAAAACTCCAAAATATACATATAAATGGGCAAGTGGAAGTGACAGTAATAAAACTGTGCTATGAATGCTGGGTTATTGAACAGATAAGGTGACAGCCAGAGACACCAGTGGCAAGCTGCAAATATAGTAAATGGAAATGTGGTCAGTCTGGGAAGCTGTTCAGTTTAACCACAGTAGATGTCTTCTTTGGGGTGTCTCTCAGCTCCGCTGATTTTTTAGATGAGGAACATGGCTCAGTTGCCTAAACAAACATGTTAATGCTGTTCCAAGTCCCACTGATCAATACTGGCTCTATAAAGAAACAGAAAAAAAGGTCTGTTTAAATGTTACTCTATGACAACTTTCCTAGACATTTGGAGCATTTAGTTCTGGTAAGATTTTCACTGAATTTACAAAAAAAAAAAGTGTTCTTCCTTCCGATCTTTTTTTAACTTAGCACTACACTGTGCTTCTAGGAAGTATTTATAAACAGCAAGTTCTAGTTATCTTGGTTACTTTCCAAAGATTTAGCTGCCAGCTGAATGAGAAATAGGGTGCTGTTCCTCATTAGACACCTTATTATCTGTACAGGAGGAATGGCTTTCAAAGAAAATAAGCTTTGCATTTCTTAAATCATGTTTTGAATATTTAGATGAGGAGGAAAACAGTTGTCAGTGGATAGAAAGCTGGAGATCAAGTGTGCCTAGAGGTGAGGCTGGCAGTACAGGTCATTTCTGAGGTTGGATTATATAATTGAAAATGTAAGGATTGGAGTAAGAGCTTTTTTCCTATCAGCTTGACTTCGGAACTAATTTTCATGTGAAAATGTCATGACTCTCTACTATGTGACTAGGACAAGTTCCTCCTTCAAAATTCAAATTCTAACTACTTTTATTGCCCACAGTATATGGAACATAGGTATTTTTGTTGCTAACTGCTTGACCAGTATCTCTGTAACAGCAGAGCTAGAGATAACTTACGTGTGCTTATAAAGTGGGATAAACATTTTCAGTAGTGTTTTCAGCTGTGTTTACATATTTTCCTGTGTTTTGTGGATGCATGTTACATAGTGTGTGTATGCCCTACTAATCTTAAATGTCTTCCAGTGTGAAATGACTAGGTTGAATCCCTTCCATATGCCATAACTATGCTAAGCATCTGTGAAGACTGTCTTAATTTTGAAGGAACCAAAACCAGAAAATTCTGGCTTTCTCACAGATGTCTGAGTAATTCCATGTCAATCTGATATTCCTCTGGAAGACTGAGTGTCAGTGTTTTATCCAGTGAAGGGTTCTTACATTTTTTTACGAAGACAAAATCCTGTGCATGTGTTATCTCTAAACACTTCTGTATTAAATACTGCAGTGTACCCATAGTGGTACCATTCAAGTCTACAGGTAAACTATGCCAATAATAAATAACCTCACTTCTAAAGAGTTTAGATGAAAACATTTTCAGTTTTTATTGTCCATTGTTCCTCAGATATACTGATAGTAAGAAGAAACCTCTTCTCATCTCCTAGAAAGGTGGAAGAATTATTAGCTCTTGCTTTCCATCATAGATGCTGGAATGTATTATAGAAGAGCCAGGTTGGTAAAGAGTTTGTCATGTTTAGCTTCATAATCAGGCTTCTCACGAAAACAAAACAAAACAAACAAACAAAAAATTAAAAAAAAAGATCACACCCTTCTGAAAGCAGCTGTCATTTTCCTCCTATATGTTTACGTGTTGGAAATGCCAGGAGACAGAATTCTTCCAAGGTTGCGCTTCTTCTCCGAATTACTTTCTATGGTGTGGAACCCCCAGGACATGAGAGTGGGATCACCACTGGGAATCTTTGTGCACTGCTACCGAGAACCTGCACAATAGCATGCCAGGGCACATGACCAGGTGGTAATATGTAGTGGTGTGTTCTGCCCTAAACGGTACTGCGTGCGTTGGCACTGCTGCTTGGTCTGTTTGCTGTATGAGAAGAAGTGATCTCACCAAAATATTTTGCACTTAGTTCTCTTTTGTCAGAGATGAAAGCGGATTGCCCGTTTCACTGTTTGCAGTGACATTCACTATTACAGAGCCAGGCTGGAAAGCTGACTGGAAGAAGCCTCAGTTAAGGAAATACTGGCAGATATCTGTTAGGAGAAGGTCTTTTTCCCAGTCATATGAGCTGAAGTGTTCATTTATTGCAAAATGCTGGTTTTTTGGATCACCATTGTGCTGTGCTACAAAAGGAACTTTCTGCTAATGGCACATGCTGATTTCTGCTTTTATTTCATTCCTAACATGTCTAGAGCTGGAATATGTAGCTGACAATATAGCATACTACCAGGGTACCTTCAGTTTCCCACATGCTCTCTGTAGCATCAGTGTGTGGTTAATGTGTAGCCTAAACTCCCTGCTGGATTCATCCTTGCCAAAGCTGATGCGGAAGTGTGCAGGTCACGTACGTCCTACCATTACATGTGGAAACAGGAAGATTGGTCTGTGGATCGAGGAAGTTCAGACTGAGTTACAGACACTTTTTTTAGGGTGAACAGATCTGTCAAGTCATTAACCCTTGCTTTTCAACACAGGCAGAATTATTCTGGTGAAAATATTTCTTTTCCCCATCTTAAAAAAGTTAAATCATGTAATTGCAAAGCATTTAAACTTAGCATATAAAAGTGAAAGACTTTAGTAGTGCTAACACGAGCTAAGTCAACTGTGCCCTCAGATAAATTCATGTGGGGAACTCCCACTAACTGCTGCACGTGCTGGCGTGCACAGTGAGGCTTTTAAGCCTAAGTTTAAAAATTTGGTCTTTGAAGCTGTAAAGGACACTGGATAAGCCTGTGGACAATGGGGCAAAAGAGAACAATGAAAGTGGTACGAGCTGGATGTCTGTGGTATCATTATGATTTTTAATTACAAGTGGTGGAAGGCTTCTAAGTGAGGTCCAAAAATACTTTGCTACACAGTTAACTCACCCAGAAGAGTACAGGCCAGGAAACAACTAACTTATTAAGCTTTTGCATGCCTCTAACATTCTTGGCTAAGCAGCCTTGTGTTCCAGCCTATAGAAACATTAGCTACTGGTCTCCTCCTGACTAGCAAGTTACCTTCTGGTGAGCATGAAGACAGTCAGTATGGAGACAAAAAGTGAAAATTCAAAAAAAGTAACAGGGAGTAAGGAAAACATTGACAAAAGATAGGAGACAGCATTTGGACCCAAGAATATGAAGGCTCAGAATAAGACTAAGACCCATTATTCTAACACGCTTTCAAAAGAGCATACAGTTTGTCCACACCAGTTCCCATCATGACCTAGGCTGCAGTGGAACAGAAGTGCTTTGTTGTTCAGGTTTCTTTAACATAAAATACTGGTTCAATACCTGTATTTCAATCAAGTGCAGAAGAAATGTGAGAATGCAAACATATAATAGTAAATAATTTGTTATTTTTTACAAAAATAGCATTTCCACTTTTAAAAATTTATTTTATAATACCTCTCGCTATTTTATTTTACTATATTGAAGTTGTATCCTGGGCTGAAACCAACTTAAATTCAAACTATAATGTCTATACTGAACCAGATGAATCAGAATCTATATTGAATCAGATGAATCAGAACATTGTATCTGGTATTGTTTTATTAATTTGGGGGGGGGAATAGATTTTAATGGGGTTTTTTTCAGTGTTGTAATTACTACTGTTTGTGTTCCTTATGCATATTTTAAACATTTAAAATAAGTATTTTGTTTCCAAAAACATGTTTGTTTTCATTGGTTTTCCATTAAGGAGACACATGTTAGCAAAAGATAAGAGTCAGCTGCACTCCTATTGTTCACTGGAGGTCTGTTTTTTAAAATCTGTTAGCAAAGCTTACATGAGGGCTCCTGTCTTTGTTCTTACTCTATCTACTCTTTGGAACATTTTCTTTTGAGTTTTCTTGTTCTTATTCAAATTATGGTGCATGATTAACTGGTGTAGGATGCAGACCATGATATCGATGTGCAGCATGAGTTTCAAAATTATGTTTTGGCCATTTTGTCAAAGGAGCTAAAATTGTCTGGAGATGAAGAGACAGATGATGATGATGATGATGATGATGATGATAATGATGATGAAGAAGAAGAAGAAGAAGCAGAAGAAGACACAGAAGGAGAAGAAGCAGGAGGAGGAGAGGAAAGAACAGACAAAGAGGAGGAAATAGAGGAAAAATATGAACAAGAGGAACATAGTAAAACACCTGAGGAAGCGAAAAGCAGTAATAGCACAGTGGAAACTGTAGAGGTAAAAGAATTTATGCCTATTAAATTACTAGTCTCTGAAAGAATTTGGTTCTCTAACTTACGTTAGTTTGAACATATTTGTAGCTATCTTGGAAATGCAAAGTTGTTGTTTGGGGTGGTTTTGGTAGTGGGAGGAACACATATGTAGGTGTTAATAGTTAAGCAATTTATTTTTTAACAAGTTTGAAAGTAGAGATTTCATTGTTTTGTCTCTCTATAGACAGAAGAGACTACTCAGAAAGAGACCATCATTCAGCAGGGTAAGAGTACAATTCCTAAGAACTGGACCATTATGGACATTCTAAAAACAAATAAAGCATTCAAAAAGATAAAACTTTTCTAAGCAATCTCTATTATAGAAATACTGAACAATACAGTTCTTGTCAGTAGTTGGTAAAGCAGTTCTTAAGAGGGGATGAAATTTGAGAGGCCAAAAACCATTACTAATTGTCAATGATTTGAAAGAAAAAATTATTTTTCCCAGTTATGTATTGGAGGAAATCCACGAGAAGGACCTTCTCTTAGCAGGACTATATCTTACTTGCTAAGAGCAGTTCTAGTTGTGCGGTGCCGAAGTAATAGTAATTGTATTCTCTCTTGAACAACTTCTTTAGGTGCCATGTTTCTTCACTTCAACAGAGAGGCTTGTCAAAAGTCCTTCTCATCTCTGTCAACTGACATTGCCTTATTACGTTCACAAACAGATTATTTTAGGTGAAATGTGGTAATTACAGAACACTGTTCAGAGATGCTGAAGATATAAGTCTACACGTTGCTTGTAGTTTTGATGACAGTTTGAGTGAACTGTATATTCCTTTAGAAAAGCTGGGGAATGTGAAGTTGGGTGCCCTATACGCAAGACAAGTGAAAAATACTTCTTTTATTTTAGAAATTGTGGAATAATCTACAATTGTTCTTTTGAAAGAAAATAACAAATGTGGTATAAAAAAGACCATTGCCTTAATACTGAAGAAGCTATGCCATTTATTTTCAATATTATAATAGAAATCACTTGTCCAAATGGATGTTTACATATTTTTCCATCATCTAGTGATCTGGAAGTTTTGATAGTAAGTTCTAAATTTATATCAATCCTACAAAGAGTATAGGAAAATTTAAACACAGGAACATCAACTCAGATGGAAAGTTCTTCCTTTCCCAGAATTGTTTCTATGGAATAAAATTCATGCTGCCCTAAAAGTCAGGTTTTCCACATTAGAATATACTTTCAAGATCAGTGTGCAAGACATTGTCTTCTGTCAGCAAGAGGAAACTATGAGTGTCAAGTCAAAACATTTTATATAATGTCACTGCCTTAAGTGTTCTGTTCTTAAAAATTGGGCATCTGGAGACTAACATAAGAGCATTATATAGAGAGAGTAAAAAAAACTAAAACATTCTTGTCAGGCTGGGCATCAAGTTGAACTGAACATTCTGACTTCTTTTTTTTTAAGATTCACATTTTATTTAGTGACTTTTACTTCAAAAATAATTTTAAGAACATTTTTTTCTGCTCCTAATTTGCAAGAATTAGAAGGAAGTTAATGTAAAGGTTTATATTATTGTAGAGAAAGAAAGCACTGACAATCACACTGTGAACAATTCTTCAGAGAACACTGATGACCAAATAACTGGAGGAATCACTGAGAGGAAAAAGGTATGTGGCCTGATTTTTCCTTCTAGTTTTACCAGTGACCAAGAAGGCAATGGGCAGTTACCAAATTGAAGCAAATACCCCACTTTACCTGATCTGCATAAACAAACTTCTGAGCAACCTGTTCCTTCTGTTTAATATTTGGTTTTGTGATAAAACAACTTTAAATGGTCCAAATAATTGCGCTATTAAAATAAATCATAGTACTTCTGTCAGTAGAAATTAGATAAAGCCCATTATCGCTTGTTCACGTATAGCATGCCTATAAAAGACAGGTTATTAATCACATCTGATTTTGGTGAGGTGAAAACTTAGGACTTGATTCCTATGGGACGTTACCTAAAAATATTTTCCACCATATTTCTCTCTGAAAGCAGCAGCTGAGCTAGTTGACCTTGTATCTACTTCCAACATGCACTGATTTAAAGAGTATGCGGTTTTATATATATATATATGCATGTTGAGGAGTACCTTATATGGAATTTCTTACAGGTTTAGGATCCAAAGGCTTCTGTAGAGACTGGCTGCTGTGTTTCCTGTTGAACAAAGACCTTAGGCACCAATTAAGTTCGAGCGCGTGTGTAGTCTCAGTGACATAAAAAGACATTGTCATTAACTTTTGTGGGAATACACACGTGTTTAAAATGAAGCATATTAAGCATTTACAGCTCTGGGGCTTTGCAGATCTGAGCCTATATTTTAGCCTCAGACTCTTGTTTGAAAGAAACACAAATAATTTTGCACCACTTGCAGTATTTTGTACAAACTGTACAGCCTGTAATTTGTCAAAATGCAATCATTTTGACTTCTCTGATTCATTTGTGCTACTCTGACACATTTCAAATATTGCAGCAGAATGTTTTTCATCAACATTTTTTAAACAATAATTTTGTTTTGAAAAAATGATTTATTTTACCAAGGAGAAATTTGCAACCTAAATTGACCTTGGTATATACAAAAGTCTTTGTGGGTTTTTTTAACCTTGAATTTCACAGCTAACTGTTTTGAACATATTATTTACCCGTTTTTTACTTCAGTTTTCCCTGTTTAAGCGAAAGCCACTGACAACCCAGAAGAATGTATCTGGCAGAAAGGAAGGTAGATCTGGAAAGCCATTACAGAATGCACAACAAAAAGAGAAGGAAGATTTACCTGGTGAAAACAGTAAAGATGAAAACCAGAATCATACATTGGAGAATTCCAGGGAAGCTGTGACTAACCAGGACAGAAGAGTGAAATCTTCTACTTGTGTATTACTGTAACACTGTTATAGTATGTAAGAATGTGACAGTCTTAAAGCACATAGTGCAATTTTTACTTGAATACAGTTATGACTCACTAAAGATGTTGATGGTTGCTTTTTTGATTGATTTGATTGCTGTGATTTTAAACATGTAGACCATTTTCTTGATATTTATTGGTAATTTTAATTGTTGCAATCGATATGCTTATCGGCATCTTGCTGGAGTTCTGTGGCCTTAACTGTTAGTGTTGTGAAACAAAATATATTTTTTTATGTGAAAAGCTGCATACAGGCATTTCATGGTTTTTGCTAAATAATTTTATTCTATTTCAATCTACAGAGTACCACTTTCAGTGTGATACTCTTGCAGAAGTATAATAGTTGATGTAAGGTATTGTTTGGTTTAACACTAGGTATGAATACTGAAGTTCACATTTTAGAGAGGTTACTTTGTTACCTAGAGACACATATGCCTCTTTCTGTGATGACTTAGAGAAATAGCAATAAAACTTTCAAATTAACATGTCGGCCATTGTTGAGAAAGTTACCTAAGTATGTGCCTAATTTCATATACGGCAGTAGTTCCACTGGAAACAGTATCTGAGTCGTGTAAATATATATATGCCAACTGGGACTTGGAGAAACCTTTCATTTCTGAGAGATGCTGGACACCTTCACTCCTGCTGAAATCAGCGTAAGCTGATGGGACTCTCCTCACAGAATCGGGCCCAATAAAAACTGGACATCCTCACTGTTCTTTCAGTTGGATTCTAATCCTGTATTATTTGAACATCTGTACCTTAATGAGTTTCTAGTGAAGCTTTTCTGACAGGAAAATAATGTAACCGGAGTTACTATGGAATACGCTGGTATGACAAACAGATCATTATGGACTAAATATTCATGTTTTTCTCAGGCAACCTGGCTTTTCTTCAGATGGAGACTGAGCAGCAGGACTAATGAATCCCATTATTGGTTTGGATGAGCAGAATGTTTGGTTTTTTAATTAGTCCAAGAAGCAAAAGTGGCAAACTGACTATTCTAATTACCAGCATTCCCTCTAAATAAAATTTGATTTCTGAAAATTTAGTCCAAGTGAATAAGAGACATAACCCTTACCACAATCTGATCCAGGGTCTGTGTTTGCCCACTAAACTAAAAACTAAACCTACTAAAATATGCTTAGTTTTTATGAATATACACAAGCTCTAGCATAAATATAAAATAAAGAATTATTTCTAAACTGAGTACTTTTTGGAATATTTTACAAGGGACAGGTGATCTTTGTGGAAAACCTAGGAAAATGTTACTTAATTTCACTGACTGACAAACACATTTTACTATGCCTTTGGCCGTATTTTGCCCTTGGATTATCAGTTTTCCCAGTTTCAGAGTTGCTTCAGTTTTATGTAACGTAGAAGTGTTGGGAGATGTTTTTGACCTAGAGGTTGACTCAGCTGAACACTTGGTCCCTAGAAGTATGACAAGTGCCCAGATTCTTTCCCAGGGCCTCCTCTGTGCTACAGTGAGCATCATACTAAAAACCTGGGTCACCTTTTGCCAGAGTTAAGTAAGATCCTTTTGTTTCTGTTATTTTTCTTTGCGCTACTCTTGAGTTCTGCAATGAACCTTACCTGACCTTTTTTTTTTTTTTCTGCCAGTGTGTATTATATTTACATATTTTCTTGTCTTCCTGAATTCATGTGTGGTTTCTGTTCTACTTGGATACTGTTGTCAGTGGTAAAGAAGTAGAAAAGGAGAAACAACGTAGTGTCCTCATTAATTTAAATAAGCTCTTTTTTTTTTTTTTTTTTAAAGTGGACATCAATCACAGAAATTGTTACTGTAAGGACAATTTCTTTTTTAAAAATGTGAACTACTTTAGTGAAAAATAATACTTTTAAGTGTGAACTACCCTTAAACCTAATGCTACAGAAGTTTATGTAATGGAGTCTACACCAAAGGAGTTTCAGGAACTTGTATATTTATCTAGTCTGTACACTTCGCTTAAGAAGATGCAGGAGCAAATTATCCATTCCAATGTATTTTTACATGTCTTCCTCAGAAATAAAAAAAAAAAGATTAAACAAATAAAAGAAGCTATATGTTCGTGTGTATTAATTTAAGGAGTTTTGTAACACATTCACAATCCTTACAGTAAAATGTAAGGGAGTGTTATTACTGAAAGGCTTTCATCAACTGATGAGTATCAAGAAGTTGCAGAAACATTTATGGTACACTTTTCTCTGTTTTTTTTTCTTACTTTCTCAAGTATAACCGTATCAACTGAAATCTTTATTTCTAGATTTCACAGCCCTGTCATACAACTGAGGTTGTGCTTCAAAATCGCTGGTTTTCTAAAATTCCACCATCGCACCTACCAGTAGGTGGAGCATGTGCTCTTCGAAGATGTCATCGTCTCATCCCACCCAGCCTCGGGAGCCAGGAATTCTCCTTCCCCTGGCCCCCGAAAAGCAGTTAAAGATACTCACTCTGTATCAGATTTTCGGATTCAAAATTCTCTGAAAACTTGATGTTTTCTGGCATATCGCTTTTGGTGTTACAGTCCTCTGGTACCTTGACATGTTTATATAGTGTATTTTTAAAGTTTTAGACCATGTATATTTGCAAAAATATAAAGATAGAAAAATACAGTTACTCATGTATTCCTCAATGTATACACAGATGTTCAGTGCTCAAATTCTGATGCATAAATGTAAGTCTAGGTATACATGTTTGATCTAAAAAGAAGTGCTACTAGTACATCTTGCATACATATATATACACGTATATGCACTGATACATATAAATGTGAATGTATACACAAAACTACGTGTATATATAGATATGTGTATATGTATATGAACGATCAGGCATGTGTACCTGACCTCCTGAAACTTCCATTTCATCCATACATTTACATATGCATGTTTACTGATTTCTGGGAAGCACGGGATTAATTTACACAGTTACCATTCCTATGCAGATTTGTGGTGACTGAAGTAGAAAAGGAGAGAACATGCTGTTTATACATTTTATGGTATTTTATGTACCCGAAGATAATCATAATATATCAAATGAACTTTGTGCAACTTTTTACTTTTTATTCCAGGAAATAGTTATATAATATGCAAACTAAGTCCAATCCTTGTCCCTGGGGAAGATTTTAAGTCATGCTGTTGACATTAGGGTAGTCGAAGTATCTTGAATTAATATCACAATGGTAAACCACTGTACATCCTGATAATCATTTATACACAAGCTAATCTTACATGACTACTGAGAAACCAAGTAGGGGTTCACTTGAAATGTACTCATGAATAAGACATTAACTCATCCAGCTTTTGACAACTGGCTTTTGACATCTTGCATTTTTTGATGCTTACTTAGTACATCAGAAATGCTTTCTTGCACCCAAAGCCCATTCTGTACTCAATTTCTGGTGAAATTGCTGGCTGGGCTCTTTGCTGACCCAGGAAGGGGTGGTACTTAAAGCAACACAGTTTCCCTACTACCACCCATGCTACTATCACCACTCTCTACATCTAATACCCCCAAGTGAAGGAGTTCTTACTCCTTCACTCAGATTTATGACATGCACCTAGCAGCGTAGATGCTTAACAACATAGAAAAAAAAAAAGTTAAAAAAAATACCTAAAGTATCTGAATTAGCAGTAGAAAGGAAATATATTTGAGTTAGATATTAAAATCCAATATCGAGCACATTTTAAAATACCCAAATGTACACAAAAACAATTAACATTTACTGCATCCTTGGACTATTTTCTCTCTTTAAAAATATAAGTGAACAATCTCTGAATCCCC
Organism: Tetrax tetrax; assembly: GCA_009806455.1. Lineage (NCBI taxonomy): Eukaryota > Metazoa > Chordata > Aves > Otidiformes > Otididae > Tetrax > Tetrax tetrax. The sequence goes on along the minus strand of WHYT01015531.1, from coordinate 165,530 downwards.
TTTGAGTGTTTTTAAGAGCTATATTATCTGTACTATTCACTACTCACAAGGGTTTACAACATTTTCACACCCTGTTATATCTAAATTCCTTTTAGAACTTCAGTAGTGTCCTGGTTAAGCGTGATGAGGCTGCTATCGATGGTGAGAACTGGAGAAATTGGTGCTTTGGTAGTAGGTCTGCTTTGCTCAATATCTCATACTGATGAGGTCTCAAACATCACACCTATTTGCTTTCTAAGAGTTACATTTTAATCACACTACATAATTACCAGTCTCTTTTTGGGGACCAGATATGAATGACTCAACAAAAACATTTCAAAATCTAAATCTGGCTAAATTGTTGTTCTTTTGTTTGTACACAAAGAAATCTTTCATTTTTAAGACCATCCTCATTTGATGTCGAAACAGTTTGGACGCAGCTGTTTCCAATCACAGTCATCAACAGCTGAAGAGATATTAAATCAGAATTTTGAAAGATGTTAACAGCTTTAAAAAAATTAAAAATACTGAGGTTTTGTTCTTCATTATATCTATTAAACATTAAACCATGTATCTGCTGATATACCACATACTATTCT
>WHYT01015531.1:101289-131423 GCA_009806455.1 Tetrax tetrax | reverse complement strand
TTTTTTTTTTTTTTTTTTTTTTTTTTTTTTGGTTACTTTTAGTTGTGCTTTCCCTCCAGGAAACGTTAGACATCTGTGGCCTGTTTTTGCTGACCGGGGTGGACTCCTCGTTCTCTCCCTGGCTGTCCTGGGCTTCCTCCTGCCCAGCCCTGCTGTCCGGCTCCTGGCGTGCCAGACCTTGGGCAGCATCCCTCACCTCTGTCCCTGTTTGTTCAGGTGCTACCGCAGTGGGGTCCAGGGCCGGGCCCTGGCCAGGGCACCGTTGCGCCTCTGCAGCGCGGGAGAGATTTCCAAAATGGCGTTCTTCCAAAGCTACTCCTGTTCTTGTTGGAAGCGTCCCCTCTTCTCTTGCCCGGGCAGCAGTTTTCAACTCTCTTTCTGCTCTCCTGCTCATGTTTTTTAACTTGGCTCTTCCCTTTGAGGCAGGCTGCCCAACTTTCTCAGCTGCCCCCGGGGGGCGTGAGTAACATGGTGGCAACGTGTGTGATCTTGCAGCGAGTTGCTGCAGGCCTTTGGGGAGAGGGAAGCCCGCTGGCGAGGCCAAAGTGGGACATGGCTCACAAACTTCTCTAGAATGTCTTCCTTCACCCTCTCGTGCGGTTTGGTGTGAAATAAGCAATGAGGGTGGGACCTATTTTATTGCTTTGGGTGGTGCTGGCTCTTTCAGCTGGCCTTCTGTGGGTCTTTACTGCCCAATTTCAGCTGTCAAACGTTAGTTCAGAAGTTGGGAATAGCTGCTTCCCCTCCCGGCAGCGTGCAGGGCAAATTACAGACTGGGAGAGGGAAAGAACCCCAGCCGTGCCGGAGCGCTGAGCCCCTGCCAGCCTGTGCAACTCAAGCTGGGGGCACTTGGGCATTTTTCGCAAAGATTTTTGCCGTTTGAGCAGATACGGTTTGTATAACTTCACGTTTTTTGCTTACTTGATGGAACTGTGCCATCAGTTGAGAACAGATGACATAGGTGGGGTTTAGGTTAGCTGCTCTGAGAGACCCAGGTTTTTGCTCAGTGCATAGAGCTCAAAAAGAAATTAGAATACTTGAAACGGTGCATGTTCTGGGTTGCTCTTGCGAGACGGGTTGTTACAAGCTATTTTCAAGGGGATGGAAAAAACTCCCTCAACCAAAACGTGCAGGATGCAGATCATAAAGATTCTTGATTGCATTCATTTGTTTGAAACTGACGAGTAAGTATCTACATATGTGTATATATGTCTTTGATTTGTAGTCTTTGAATTGTGATGTGCAGTTGTGGCCTTCACAGAGGCAAAGAAGAAACTTCTGCAGCTTCACAGGAAAATACATTTTATGTTACTGCTAGCTTTTGCTCCAGGTCTTGCAGTGGGTAAAAATATACGTACATGATAATACTCCACATACGCGATAATACTCCACATACGCAGTTGGGATGATTTAGAAGTTTTTGTTATAAGGCAAGTTTGTTTTCAAGATCCTGAAATTACTGTGACATTGTTACAGAAGGAAACCCTTTTTTCCCCATCGTGTAAAATTTAAAATTTGTTGTAACTCTGAATAGACGGGGCTTCTTACAATTTGAGCAGTGTGACTGAAGACATCTGATTTTACTCTTCCCCGATTCTCGCCCTCTTCTTGTTCTTTTCAGGAAATGCCTTTGCCATTTAGGGTGCTAGATTTAGACGTGTTGTACATATATCCACTAAGAATAGCATTGCAGTTTGAAAGTAGCCGTGTATTCAGGCTTCTGCAGCAGTGCCTTGTCATGCTGTATGGTTTACCCAAAGCCTACACTTAACCAGTGTGGGCTGGCAACATGAGTCACTTAGCAAAGCCTGTCTCCTTTTAGGCTGTACCGTGAGAGTTTTAACCTGATAAGGTCTGTGATCCATCCTGGTGTCCCCTTTTGTCAGGCTTCCTGACACTGACTGGCCAGACGTGAGGAGATGCCTCTTCCAGCTCCTGCCTCAGGGTTAAGTGATGAGCCTGTGCCAACTGAACTTTTAGAGTTGTCAACTTTAGGGCAGTGCACTTAAAAATAATGACTTGATTTGAATCTGCCTTGAGTCCATCTGTTGTGGCTCTCTAGTTATACTGTGTCGATCATAAGTAAAACAGGCCAAAATTAACATGTTTCTATCCAGCCGTTCTTGAAGGTTAAAAACATGTTGGCTCGCAGACATTCACTGTTCTGAGCTGCCTGGAGGCAGATACCAGAACCAATACGCCTGGCACTGAGTTACAGTGGCAGTGAAATGTTTAAATAAAAAAGCCAGCCCAACAAATAATAAAAAGGTCTTTCCCATACTTTACTTTTCTGGGAAATGAACAGATGTGAGTACCGTGTGCTGAAAGGAGGTATCGTTCTTATTACTGCAGTAAGGAAAAAAGGGCTGACTTGCTGAAGGTGTTTTCTGTGAAGGCATCTGATGGGTAGTTTGCTTCAACTTTGTACCACCGTGACATGAAGGCAGCTGGTTAGCCTGTGTCTGCATCCCCTGTGGAAAACAGTTTGTCTGGAGAGCTGTGACTGAAAATATTCACATAAGGGGCAAGTACAATTATTGCTGTTGCATGTACAGTGCATCGTATTAAGTAAAGCCATGTGGGAGTGTTTAGTTCTGGAATTGCAACAGGTTGCTCTTGAGGCTCTTTAAAGCTGAAAACCTGTGCCGGGTTGTGGTTCTGGGCATACCTGTGTGCTCTCTGGCTTGCCTTTCCATTGCTCTTGCTACTGCTTCAGTTACAGCTTCTGGTTGTGTTTCCATTTTGGTAGGTATCAGGAACCACATTTTGAGTTTCTTATTGGTACTTGACATTTACCATAATGAGATTGGAAATACGTGTCTGTGAGGAAAAGGGAGATAATCATCACTGTAAACTTGCTTTGACTTGGTGTTTGAGGAAATTTCCAGTCAAATGCGTCAAATCCTGAGTAGTTCTGTAACAAGGGAAGGCAACTTTTGTATAAATGCCAGCAGTGCTGTTGGTATCAACGATGCCTTTTTGTCCTTTTCACCAGCACAAGAGAAGCTTGCAGTGGTTAACAGGCTGACAGCTTGTCATCTTTTCAGAAAATATGAACACCTGAATTGTTTTTTGGCTGTAAGAGAAGTGCTTCCAGTTGGGGAAGCCCCTTCCCAACTGAATGTCAAACCCAAGAATATTAAACTGTATCTTTATCTTTTATCTTTTTATTAAACTTTATCTTTTATCTTTTTATCTTTAGATGGCTCTAAGGCATTTCAGACCTCTTAGATACCAGTAACAGTGCAGGATGTGCACTGCAACCCTGGAAATTATTTTGTTTTATTCTTATCCAAAATCATCCTTTTGCAATATTTTTGTCTGCTGATTTGTAGGGAAATCTTTAATGTATGGCATAGTTATAAAATGACTCAGACATTTTAGCCATAACATACATTAAAAACCACATATATATTGTGTGCAATAAAAGACAACTTGTAACTCATCAGAAAGATAATGTGATTGATTTATAGCTGATTTCCCTGCCTGTTGGAAGAGTAAAACGGTTTGCCCAAGCAGATCATTACAAAGGAATTTAAAATAAGTCCTCCATTTGAGTTATAAAATATTTCCTCACAATGAAAACGGGGTTTGATTTATTTGCAGTGGTTGAGTGTCATCTCTAAAGCAGAACCCTGGTCTCTCTTTACCCTTCTGCCTTTAACAAAGCTAGTCTTTATTGCACAAAGACAATGAGAAGGCGCGGTGGGGAACAGAAAAAAATCATATTGTGATACGTGACAGATGATAATAAATTTGTGTATTATTAATGGTTTTTGTGGTGTAGAGCCTGATGGTTCTCAGGGTTCCAGTTCGCAGGAAATGTTCTCGGCCTTTCTTGGATGAAGACACCATGGTAAGTGGGACTGACAAGTGGCAACAGAAGCGCGCAAAGGGAAGACATAAATAAGACCTCGTGGCTGCACAGATTAGTTATTGCACAATTTAAATACACTTCAACTGGAAAGCCCCACACACCAGTTGTGTTCTGCAAACTGTAGGCTCTTCCCCTCATTGCCCTCCTCCTAAGCCCTCATGAAAGCTGATGCAGCAATTTATGTTTTGGATTATATTTGCTCAAACAGCTCTTTTAAAAACATCCTATTTAATTTCAGTCACTTCCAGTTTCCAGGAATTGCTGCCATCGCAGTGTGTGTGTGTGTGAGCAGGGCAGGAGGAAGGCTTGGCAGGCTCCATGGTACACAGCAGCTTACAAGTTTGTACAGGATGGCATCTCTTTCGGGCTTTTAGTTCTCAGCTGTCTGTGATGAGAGTGCTCCAGCCCCGTAACAAGCTCCTGAAAATTTCTGAAGGCTGGAGCAAGCTTTACATCAAGGAGCTGGCTGATGGACTGGTCCTGTGAACAGCTTCTTGCCGAGGACACGGGTTGTAGAGGGAGGGTTGAAATGACCTGTATTATAGCTGCTTTTTCCCAGAAAATGATTTCTGTTCTCAGAGTGGGCTGGGTGAGGGAGTTGGAACCAGGGAGCTTATTGTCAGATCTTGCTGGAGGTTGCCCTTGGCCTGGTTTCTTACTGGCAAATGTTTGCTTGTCTGAGGCTGCTGTTGAACTTGTGCCTCTGCAAATAAGAGATGCCGAATGTCCGCTGCAGATGGGCAGAGCAGAGCTATGAGAGGCAAATGACTGGACAGCTGCCTTGTACAGCTGTTTAACCCCTTGCCTTCTGCTAGGAGTCCATGCTAAATGTAACATCCCGTTTTCCTTGATGTGAAAAGGCCAGTACAGGACTCTATATGAACAGCGGGAGAGTAATGCTGATTGTCTTTTGTACACACACCACACTGTGGAACTGATTGTATAGTATGTTTCCAGTTTTGCATATCATAGTAAAATTTCATAAGATAGAAGGGAAATTTTAAATAGTGAAAAGAAATTAACAAAACTCAAAAGCAAATTTGTAGATAGGCAAGTGGATGGAACCATTAGTTGTTATTTGGTCTGTCTGCAGTGGAAATCCGTGTGAAATCTTTCACCATTTTTAATGACATGGGATTGGATTTGCAAATGGAAGACCAGAGCAATAAATCAAGGAACCTGGGCACTTGGTTTTATTTTTTTGTCTGGGTAATCCAAATCATTAAAGCTTTTTCCAGAAGCTGTGCAGGCTCTTTAGCTGAAAATATATATATATATTTTTTTTTTTTTATTTTTTTTTTCCGTGAAACATCCTGTTTAGTTGAGAGGCACAGAAAACTGCAGAGTCAATATTTTTCAGTTATTTAAAAAAAAAAAAGGAGCAGAGTGCCTTTCACAGTTCTCATTTCTCCATAGAAGACCTCAGAGTTAGGGCTGTCTTGGCACTATGAGGGCTGGCAGTGGAACAGGGACCTCCCCCAGCAGCACCGTCCCACCGTGCCCGAAGGCAGTGAGCAGAGCTGGGATGGGGACTGACTCCGGCTGCAGGGACAGGGCAGCTCCGAGGCCAAGCCAGGGACCTCAGTGGGTGAGGGGCTGGCAGGGTTGGAGCTGGTGTGAGCGTTATAGGGAGTGATATGTCTCATATGTTTGACCTCCAAGTGGATTTTGAGTTAAATTCCACATTATTTACAGTGTATTAGTGACGATTTCGGAAATGGTTTTATTTTTCTGTGAGAAATGTTACTAGCTTAGTACTTTTTGTGTGGATTATTATTTTTTTTTCCCCAATGTGTTTTTACATCCATATCTCCGGTCTGTATGAAAAACTTGCGCGTTGTCAGTCAGCCTTTAATGGCAAGCCCTGAAATCTCACGAGTCAGTTTTCTGGCTTTGATGTGTCTGTGAGGGAGAAGCAGTGAGAAATATGATGGCATCCCTATCCTGTCTTTATGAGACAGAGCAACTGATCTTTGCTGTATGTTTCCAGCATAATATTTTGACGCTTAGAAGAAAGTTGGTGTGCTAAGAATGTAAATGAACCCATAAATGTGTTGTCTGTTTTGGTACGAGTTCAGCTTGTTCTTTCTGAGAGCATCTAGTGACCATCTTCAGGACATTTATGAAACGGGAGCAATTTTTCAGTACTAAACTGCCTTTGTGGACGACTAAAATTCATAGAAGTGGCTCCTAAAGGATTATATGATGTTAAGTGAACCCTGACCTGGGTAATTTGAAGCTGTCTGCCGGTTTGCTTGCTGGAGCTGGTCATTTCTGCTAGGCATTGTTTATCCGTGCTAGGCAGCAGCCTCCCTTAATGACGGGGACCTGGAGTGTGGCAATCTTCAGGTAACATAGCTTCACTGAATACAGCACGATTTCGTATTTCCCTGCTCAGCCCTGCTGCTTCCCAGCACGCTCTGTCCTGATGTCAGGAGGCTGGGGCTGGACCTGCTGCTGCATCTCCAGGAGCTGAAGGAGACTGGGCATCATCCTTCTTCAGGGCCTGCTGTGATAGGACAAGGGGTAGTAGTTTTAACATAGAAGGAAACAGATTCAGACTCGATATAAGGAAAAAACATTTTTACAGTGAGGGTGGTGGAACACTGGCACAGGTTGCCCAGAGAGGTGGTGGATGCCCCATCCCTGGAAACATTCAAGGCCAGGTTGGACAAGTCTCTGAGGAACCTGATCTGATTGGAGATGTCCCTCCTCCTTGCAGGGGGGTTGGACTAGATGACCTTTAAAGGTTCCTTCCAACCCAAACCATTCTATGACTCTTGCTGAAGACCATGGTGCTAGCCAGAGCCTCTCAATGTCTGCTCTTGGCCTTGCCAGGATGGGAGGGATGGGGAGAAGGAAAGGGGTGCTGCTGGGATTTGGTAATGGTGTGATGCAGGCGGGAGGAGGAGAGTAGCAGGCAGGGTAGTCACCTTCTCTTTTGCCCCCCTCTTTTTGTTTTTATATTGGTATTGCCAGGTTTCTCTTTGCCTTAAACCAGGAGTTAGGGTTCCAAACACCGAGGAGATTTAATTTTATATTCATTTATTTTAATTTACTTTCTAGTTTGGGGCATTTGAAGTTTCTGAGCATTCTCTTTGGCAGTATAGCTATATGTATATTTTAATATAAAGCTAATGCTTCTCATGGATCATGTAATTTCCGCAGATACAATTTTTAAAAATCACCAAAAGATCAAAGTCTATTGCATCAAAAGCAATCAATACAGGGTCTGTATATATATATATTTAATACTCTTGTGACTTTTGTGGTATGCGTGTATCATTAGTGAAACCGGGGCATCTAAGCCAGTATCTTTAGAAATTACCATGGTAACCACTTTTTCAGAAAGAAACTTGTTTACCCTCTTGTTTTCCATGGAAGTGAGAATTTGGAGAATATCCTTGCGATTGGGAGTTGCCACTGACATGAATATTAATGAAAAATGAGCAAGGGTTTGGAGGGAGTGTCTCACATGTTCCTTTAAAATCTAATCAGCGTTATCTTATGCTGGCTGTAGGAAAGAACTTTTGAGTCTGCTTTAGGATATGATTAACATTTATTTTTTTAAACAAAATGAGCAAGCTAGTTCTCATCGGTTGGTTTATACAACTTCTGTGCTTTTTTGGCTGTGAACTCCGTATTAAACACTGCTTGCTCTGAGGCTGTTTTTAATACTCGTCTTCAGTAATAAATTCAGTTCCTACCTCCTGAGTCTTTACAGCAGTTGTTTACTTTTCCTTCAGTTGCTTAGTTTGCTATTAAATTTTAAGTTCCTCTGCACCTCTTTTTAAGTTCCACCTGGTTTTCTCTAGTCTTTGCTCAGTTTTTGACCTGTTGACTGCCCTATGTGGCTCTGAGTTGTTTCTTCAGCTCTTCCTCCCTAGTGTAATGCCTGCTTTTTCTCCTCCTTGCAAAGCCCTAGTAAAGCATAAGTAGTCCTGGAGTCCTTAGAAGTCTCTGTTTTTCTTCCAAGAAGGGCCTCCAGCATGAATACCAACAGCTCTTAATGTTTTCATCTGTTTGCAGGGTGCTTGCAGGTGTCATGGATAAAATAACAAATTTTCTAGAGCAAGGACTTTGTAAACCAATGTTTGTGCTTCTACTTTCTCTAAAAGGAAGCTGCTCACATGGAAGTGAGATGTAAAGTATGCTCTGAAAATAACTAGTGAGAAAATGCAAGTTGAAACTAACTTGGGGAAAAGTCCTGCTTGAGCCAATTGAGGATAGTGAGTCACAAAAGAAGATACATCTTTCTTTTTTTTTTTTTTTTTTAGTGGTGACTTAAGCAGAGAAGGTAAGGAAAAGTTGTGCAGGGGAGAAGTCTTCAAGGGAGCTCACTGCCAGCACTGGGTTTACAGTAGCTCTGTGTCACTTCTGACACTATGTGACTCCACTTACTAAAGAGCAGGAGGAGATCACAGTCAGGAACTTTACATTTTTCTGCTCCTTTTCTGTTTTCTAGGAACTTGTTGGAGAGTTTCCTATGGATTACAGGCAGCTCCGCGTGCTAGATTTCAAGTGTTGGTGTAGTGTCTGATACTTAAAGCTGAGATTTTTTTCCTATAGAGCCCTTCTTTTAGTCTCCTCATAAAATCTGAAAAATATTTTTTAAATGGCAGACCTTCAAAAATAACACGTGACTTAAGGATAAAGAGAAGTGAGGAAAACAGTGTATCTGGTGCTGTAGCATTAAAAGTTAGATGCTGAGATGTGCCAGTTTCCACTGTCAGCATTTAAAAAAAAAATTTAAAAGATTTCTTCCATCTGTCACCAATTCAGAATAGATCAGGATTAGTTTTCAGTCTCTTCCTTTGGAAAGTTATCCCAAAGTCCCCTGGAACCTGTCATTAAGAAGGCTTTAAGCTTACATGTTCTTTACTTAATTAACCAGTTACTATTAGTTCTACCTCTTTTTAGTTATCAGTAGTTATACTTCTTTTCAGTCCCTTATTGGCCTTCTGTAGGTGGCTTCCTATTTTTCTGCCTTCTCAATCTGTTCCTAAAATGTAGACCTACGTTAAAGACCTTATAATATCTTAATATAAGGGGGAAAAAAGCATGTTGAAGTATGTTCACAGGAATTATTTCTCTGGATCTTAAAAAATAATTTTGCCTCTTCAGAGTCCCAGTTTGCTTTTTCATCTTGCAGCCTTCTAATGCATCCAATGATGCGCTTGCTTGCAATGTACTATGTCCTCCTATCTGTTCCCCATTGAAGAAACTTCTGAATTATCTTGTGTGTGTAGGGCACACACAAACTGATTTGTTATAAACTCAGTTTTATAAATTTTATAAGAAGAGTTTAAAAAAAAAAAAAAGTTGTTTCTGCTTAGCATAGTAGGTAGTAATGGCCTGTGAGAGCCCTTTGTGCCAGGAGAGTTCATGTCACAGGACAGGACTGGTCCTCAGGATCTGCTGTCCTGATGGAGGTGAGCCCTGCTGTTAGGGATGGAAACCACTGCGGCATCAAAGCCTGTTCATCTGAGCAGGGTTTTATTCCAGCGCCTGAGGTCGTCTTCCTTCCTTTCAGGTAGCTGTGAGAAGTTATCCTAGAAAACAGAGAGCAGGTGGAGGTGTACTGCAAAGTTATAAAATAACTGGAATTTCCTTAATCACCTGGAACTTAGTGCTTAGGTAGGTCAGGCTGTTGCAGTCCATTTAAGCAGCGACAGAGCTGTCAATAGTTGAGATGAGCTGATATCTGCCAGGATGGGACAGTCTGGGTGTAGCTGCAGACAAGTATTACTGGTGGGTGATGCTGCGTGAGAGCAGTGAAGAAACCAGTAACGCTTAGGGATGTCTGGACCGCAGGCAACACGTGGACAGCCTTTGCAGAGCCTCTTGTTGTGGCTGTCAGGCACAGAGTGCTGATTCTTCTGTATCAAGCGATGTCTGTATTTTACATGCACAGCCCTGTAGCTGCTGTGAATGACGAATGCTTCGCTTTCCTGATACGCGTAACCTCTGGCTTAGACTGCGTACCTGGTCAGAATAGCAAATTGTTATGCCACATGCAGCTGTGGTAGCTGTGTTTTTCATAGATGTAATGCTGTCTGTTTACCCTCCTTCAGCCTATAGATTAAAGAATGTACTTTTTTTTTCAGCTGCATTGTTTTACATTTTCCTGTTCCTGACACTTTTTGTCCTCTCCTTGGTAACAGTCTGTGGTACCGTGACTGTTCCTGATTATGAAGAGAGATGCTGCCTTTAGTTTTTTAGCATTATTTATTGAAGAATTCCTTAAGGAAAAATCATGGCCTGAACAAAGGAAACATTTTACTCCAACCTCCTCCCTGTTGGTCTTCTGGCATAACAGTCTGCCATTCTGAATATTCAAAGACTTATTTTATTTGCCTGTCTTTTGAGAGCATTTTGTTTTGTTTTGCTGGATTTCAGATTATTACAAGATCCTCGTCAGAGGAAGCCGTTTAAAAGGGAGCGCAGATGCTCTTGAACCTTCCCTTGCCAGCTTACAAAAAATAATGAAAGCTAACTTCTTCCTTTTTATTTGAACATAGTTATTTAAATATTTGATTTAGCAATGAGTCAAAAAAACAAACAAACAAAGAAACCCAAAACCCAACCTTAAAACCTCACTGGCCATGCTGAAAATCAGCGTTTCATGAGAGCACTGTTCATGTATGTAATGTCCAGACTTTTCCCTTTGAGCCAAGCTCCCAGCTTGACCCCTGTAGCCTATCTACTCGAGGAATCATTGTGGTACCTTGTGGGATGTATTGTTCAGCAATCAAGGGAACATGGCCTATGTGAGATGCAACACTGCAGGAGAAGACCGATATTTCTCTTGAAGACATATCAATGTCAGCTCCCAAGTGTATCTTTATTAGCCTGTTGAGCTGGTGGGTTTTTTTTTTTTCCACAGAAATCAACACTTTATTTCAATATCTGAGTCTTTGCATCCATAAGATTTACCTTTTTGTTTAAAAAAAAAAAAAAATTCTTTAAATGAATTTTCTGTTGAAAACCAACTCTCTCTATATGTATATATATTTTACAACTCTGAAATTGCATTTTAAGCAAAATTTGATGAAATCTTCACTTCCCATTGGGTCACTCAAAGTGTCACATCACAGGAGCATCCAGAGAAAACCAGAATTTCCAGAATTAGGATTCTGGAAATGCTGCATTTGTTCTCATTGAATATAAGGACACAATTTTTATGAAGGATGTAATTTTTTGACCACTTCAAGTGAATAGAATTTAAAAAACAATTACCCAAGGCCTTTGGTCTTTTTATGTGTGCATACTACAAACAGTATTTTAGTGTAGTGCTCATCCTAGCACTAAACACATGATTATAGTAAAATGCATTTGCAATGGAACAAGATATTTAGGAGCAGTTGATGACTACAGTAAGGTTCCTACGCGTGTGTTGGCAAAGGTGTTTGCAGCCTCTTGTTAAGTTCACCAGTTTTTCCCTTGACTGTTGCTGTGTTACAGGACTTCTGCCTGGGTTGAGTCGGAGCCACTTGAACAACTTCCACTTTTATTGCCAGTCTGGAAAGGGAAAAATAAAACAAAATCAGTGGTGGAAAGTGTTTTGCTTTGGATTTGCTGTATCTAAGATATCTGCATTCGTACATAAAAGGGAGCAGCGTTGAATTGCAATTTACAGAACTTTTCTGGACTAACACCAACTTTTCTGTGTCCATGCAGTTTCCATCACACTGCTGACTTTTGTGAGAGTAAACTGCATGGGCATGCATGTTTCTGTTCACCAAAATGAAGGAAACGCCTTATGCCAGGAGTAGTATTTTCTTTGTCACACAGTATTTGCTGGCACGTGAAACAGGTTTTATTTTGTTATCTGACTATGTAAAGTTTTCTATGTAAAGCAATCATTTTCCAACCATTTTGAAACACCTTTGTGGTTTGGTGTCAGCTGCAGAGTTTCTTCGTGGTCACATTGGGTCACAGGAGACAGGGGAGGAGGGAAGAGATGATCTTTTGGGAAGAGAACCCGTGCCTGCATTTTCCTAATCAGATTTGTGATTTTTCTGTAATTAGATGGTTTTATTTTGCAAAGCATAAGCTTCTGCTGGCGTGCAAACTTCAGACGTCTCTGACCTCTTTTGAACTTGCTAATTCTGAGGCGTTTTGTTCTGCATTTCAGCTGCGCTTTGATTATGACGACTTTGAAGGCACTGTTCTTTGATGGAATCCTGTATGAGGCATCTCTCTTGAAGCAAGCTGAAACCTGTGCTTTGAAATGTGATGTTTGCATCTTAATCAATACTGAGACACAGGGAATTAATCTGTGTAGAGCCCTGAGGGCATCTCCTTGGTACAGGATTACTTTCTGTGCCTGAAAGACCTTACACCTGCAAGGAATTGAACCACAACAGTGGGGTGGAGCCTGTGGGTGTGTGTGGAAGCTCAAATCTGTGCTATCCATGTTTGTATTTCACATAAAGGGAAATTTCTAAACATCTCAGGAAGTTAATCATCTGGGCTACTAAACTGCACATAGGATTATTAACTTGATCTGGATGAGTGAGCTGCGTTTGGATTCAGGAACATGCCATGACTGTCTTGGTATCCTCTGCTTCTCACTTCAGCACAGCTCTGGCTGAATAGAAGATTGTCGGGTTTGACTTGGTTTCCCATGCATTGCAAAGACAATTGGGAACTACTGATTGGGTCAAGCGGGAGACTGCGAAGTGGTGTGGCCAGTGGGAACATCCTTTGAGGAAAGAGGAGGGTAGTTGATGCCTTTTGAGTTACTATGCGTGTTGAAGACTGCTTAATATGAGAAGTTGCCATTAGATTATGTGCATTTAAACATGTTAATTAATAGCAGTTGCATTTATATATCCAGCCACCTGTAGGAAGGTTCAAGGCAAATCAGTCTCTCTGGCTATTTATTAATTGATTTTGCTGACTTATCCTCTGGTATTTGCTCTGCTTTGATTTCTGTAACAAAATAAATTTTGTATGTTTTTTTAAGCCTTACAGTCCAGATGATGCAAAACATCTGAGCGTGCAAGCAGTTCTTAAACAAATGCTGAAATCCCACCAAAGCCAATGGCATTTAAGCATGAGCTTTGCAGAACTGGGGCATAATGTTAAACCAGTAAAGAATATGAGATGAAAAACCTGACTTTCCATTTTTACTACCATCATAAAATGAGTGCAAGTATTTTCACACGCAAAATAAAGCCCTCTAATGTGAAGAGTGTGACCATTTTGGGGGCCTTTTTTGCCTTCTCAAGTACATCTTCCAGTCTGCTGAGGTCTTAGTGTGACCTAGCCCTGCCGCAGTGCAACAAGCTCTACAGTCTGCTGCACATAAAGCTAAGTCTTAAAATTCATATATTTGTTATGGCTTCAGGTACTGTGGAATGTAAAACTCTGAGGCAAAACATTGGAGGAACTAAATCCAGATGTTACAGACTTATTGGTGGAAGCTGGTCATCCTCTTCTTACACATGCTTAAACTGATCAGTTGTTTGAGTATGGAAGGAATTCCCAAGCACTAGCACTGCCAAGTCCACCACTGAACCATATCCCCAAGCTCTGCAGCTACAGGTCTTTTGAATACCTCCAGCGATGATGACTCTACCACCTCCCTGGGCAGCCTGTGCCAATGCTTGACAACCCTTTTGGTGAAGAAATTTTTCCTAATACCCAATATAAACCTCCCCTGCACAACTTGAGGCCGTTTCCTCTTGTCCTATCACAAGTTATGTGGGAGAACAGACCAACACCCACCTCCTTACAACCTCCTTTCAGGGAGTTGTAGAGAGCAATGAGGTCTCCCCTCAGCCTCCTCCTCCCTAGACTAAACAACCCCACTTCCCTCAGCCACTCCTCATAAGGCTTGCTCTCCAGACCCCTCAGCAGCTTCATTGATCTTCTCTGGAGGCACTCCAGCAACTCAGTGTCCTTCCTGTACTGAGGGGCCCAAAGCTGCACACAGTATTTGAGGTGTGGCCTCACCAGTGCCAAGTGCAGGGGTACGATCACTTCCCTACTCCTGCTGGCCACGCTGTTCCTGATAGAAGCCAGGATGCTGTTGGCTTTCTTGGCCACCTAGGCACACTGCTGGCTCACGTTCACCTGGCTGTCGACCAAATTGGTATTGTATTTAAGACTTCAAGCTTCAGTAGAGCATAGACTGGAACACTGACTTTTGCTGCTGACTTTTGCCATTTGTACCTCAATTTTAGGTAATCCTTATAAACCCTGAGCAAAAGAGCATGAGAAAGAGGAAAAAAAAGGCTTAAGAAACCCAGTGGTGTAAATTGACAAAATAGCATCACCTAAAAAATCTGAACTTTTATTAATGTATTCTGCAGGACTGTAAGTACGGTGGATATGAAACTCTTCGCTCTGTCTGGTGGTAAACTAGGGAGGAGAGCACTGCTGTTCAGAAAAAAAGCCTTGCTTACAGGTGAAGTGCTGTAGCCTCTTGTACTTAAGTGCCTGAACTTGTCCTGTCTCGGGGCAGTAAACTGTAAAACATTTCTGATTGGTTTAATGAGCCATGCTGTTGTTGTCTATAGCTTATTTTCAGTTGAGCCAACTCAAAAAGAGTTAAGATATTCCTGTGTCGGTCCTGGGGAAAACAAGGTGGCATAGCTGTTCTGCCTCTTGCAGCCCACATTCCTTCTTTTTCTCAATGACAAAGGATTTATAGCACAATAACATGTTAAATGTGGTTCACGTACACACCTGCGTATGCGGGGCCTGCCTGGGCATTAAGTTCTTGTGCCCTGATCCTGCCAGCTGGCCTGCATGGGTGAACCTTTGCAAAGGGGAGAGGAGTCCTGCGTGCGTGACCCTAAATTTGCCCATGTGCAATCACTCACATAGTCAGTGGCATCCAACAGCAGTCCTCATTCCCTTTGCCATGCAGGTCATCCCAGCAACCCTGGTGAGGATCTTCAAGTGAATAGCTCTGCTAAGGTCTGTATGCAGTTGCAGGCTTTAATGTTGTGTTTCTCACTTACTGATGCTTTCGTTTTCCTTTTAACTTTTTTTTTTTTTTCAAAGAAACCTTTAAGTCTTGCATGGGTATTGATTTTTCTTTTGTGCATTTTTATTATTATTTTAAAACTTGCCTTGCTGCTGCTTGTCAGAAATAAATGATCCAGTGAGAAAATGCCTGGTTTCAGGCTGGAGAAGGTGCAAAGTGTTTTGTTGTTTGTAGGATCAAGGTGGCTACACAATTATTAATAGCTCTTCCAGTTCTGGAGACCTTTGAGATGGTAGGGCAGAATGGAAAGATTGTTTTCCAGTTAAAGGTAAATACCATATAATATCTGAAAGGTTTTATTGTGGAGGGTGCCTACCCAGAGGTTTTGCCTGCCATGACTTGAACTGGTGTGCCTGACAAGTGTGGTGAAGTTTGGGATCTTGTTATCTGGAATAGTGTCTTTCTATCTGCTAAGGATCTGTGGTGCACAAAGGAGTAAGGTACTTAAGAAAGTCCAGGTTTTGAGAAAAATTGAAGGACAGCAGAAGTCCTCTTAAAACTTCTTCTGCAATCTTGTCTTCCTTCTCTGGCGCAGCAAACACCAACAAATTGTTGTCGCTCTTGTGTAGCAATTGTACTCTCCTCTCAAAGCTTTTGCAGATTTATTAACAAACAGGCAAGGGGGAGAGAGATCAGATCCTAGAAATATAGGAAGTATCTTGCTCAACATGTGTTTGGCTGTGTGTATTTAATCTATTTATCTTGTATTGTATGCAAATGTGAACATGTCATTGTGATCTGTGCTCATCCATGAAGGCAGCTGTATCCTCTGCTTCCTTCCCAGGAAAGCAAATGCTGGGCTCTAAGTGTGGAAATGGAGCCATCATGAGAAACGGAGAATAGCAGGCTCCACCGGGTGCAGATTGTGGTCCTAAAGCAGTGGAATACTTCATCAGATGCTTGATGTTGAATGCGGACATCTGTAATCGATTTTGAGTGAGTTTAGGGTTAAACAAGTGGTCTCCTTGAGGCTGGTGAGATCATTTCAGGGGGTACTTAAGTGTTTTGCTGAATTAGCTTGAAGGGTGGCATCAGGACACTTGGAGTGGATCTGGCAACCACAAAATGCAGGCAAAACTGATCCTGAAATGGTCTGATTTAGGTTTTGCGCAAATGGGAAACTGTTATGTGTCTGAGTGTCCCATTAACTTGCTGGTTTGGACACTAAAAGTAAATGTGTTCTCTTAACGATGGATTATTCTTGTGTGAGAATTTTTATTTCATCAGAAGGCTTATCAGCTTACTGTCATAGCTCCTCCCGCTCTGTCTGGTAGTCATATCCCTGGATTTATTCATTTGGCACAGACTATTGGGTTCGTGGAGACAGACTGGGCTACATATTTTCTACTAGGTTGCATGTAGTTTCATTAAAACTCTATGCCTCAATAAAATTTATGTAAAGAGAAAATTTTCCTGTGCATCCCCCAGTTATAAAAATGTAGTGATTATTTTGTGAATGACGAAATCATCTTTTTATCCTAACATAAACAGAATCGTCTAAGTCCATAATCTCATAATAGATTAATCTTAAAATGAAAGTGTTACTTTGTACGTTTTCCTTGTTGTCTGCCAGAACAAAATCCACAGCTGTTTTTTCAGGAACCTGCTATGCCCTGAACCATGATGTGGGACGTCTGTGAAGCAGCTTGTTGCTGTTGTCATTCTTCTTCCTCAAATACCCGTGGTTTTGTACTGTGATAATTTTAGCCCTTTGAACACAGAACAATGCTTTGTCCTTATGTGGCTTGGTAGCTCGTTTTGAAGGTAGTGAAGCTGCGTAACACAGCCATATGTGCCTGGTGTGGTAAGCACCAGTCTGTCAGAGCAATGTGGGTGGGAGAATATGGAGAGAGGTTGGGGAGACAGCCAGATCCAGGCAGGTGTGAGGGGGGGCATGGGGAGACAGGAGAAAACCCAGCACCTCTGGGTGAGGTGGTGCGGCAGTGGTGTGGTGGTGTAGATACATCCTCCTGGAGCCATCCTGGCTCTTCAGGGACAGCCCTCTGGATTAGGTTGATTCTCCATGGTATGGCCCTGGGACAGTGGGTGATGCCCAAATGGCCCATTGGCCGGTGGGTTCTCAGTGAGAAGAGGCTGCAGGAAAGTGGGAGTGAGATCCTCCTGGGTAGCTCAAGGACTCTTTCCTCAAGCCAGGCCTGTTGTGGTTATTAACAGTAATGAAACACTGCTTGTTAGGAAAGAAACCCAACTTGCTTCTCATTTTGAGGTAGAAAATGAGCTGAAAATGGAAGATGTCAAACTCCGTGAGCAGAGTCATGTTTCGGGGCAAGAGCAGTGAATAACTCTTTAAGACGAATTTTTGTTAGAAGACTTTCAAAAGCATTTAATCATTTCTTGTCTAAGGAAAGGTACATACATAAGAGCTCACATAGCTCTAACATTTACTAATTTTAAAGGCTAAAGTTGCTGTACACTAAAATTTGGACAATTAAGAGTGGTAACACTGAAATAACAGTTTCATAACCCTCAAACTGAGTAATTAGTTAAGGGTATCCCAATTTCTGCCAGAATAATTGATGCTTAGGGAGATGTTCATTTACATATCAAGCTCTCCACGAAGCCCTTGGGGATTACAGCTTGCCCTTTATGTTATACAGTCAGACTTCAAGGGCAAAAATGTTTAATGTTTTTATGTTGAGACGTTTCTCAGATGTTGGTGTTTAGGCATCAAAAAGTCAACCACAACAGTAAAGATAAAAAATTCCAGAGAACTGGCTCCTAAGTGATAGGAAACCTGTGCTACATATAAAGCCCTTGATTTCAGGGGAGAAGCTGTTTGGAAGTTCGTTTCATCAGGTCCCAGATGAAAGCCTTCTGAAAACTGGTGGAAGGATTCCCGGGGATAACAGTAAGCTTTGAATCCGGCCCAAGATGAATTGTGGGGTTTTGCTGCTTTTACGGTACGCGTGAACACAGCTCTCTTGATTTTTCACGTGCAGGAGCCTAGATGGTTCACGTAGATGCAGTATTGGTGCAAGGTTTTGGTCTGACGTGGAGCGCACGCATCTGCCGCTTCCCTGCGGTTCCCAGAAGGAGCTGCCGGTGCTGCAGGCTGGTCGCCACGGGTCCTGGGCACCGGCACCTGATGGGCAAGTGATGCGGCGGGTGAGAAGGGTCACAGGAGATGCAAAGAGTCTCATCCTCAGCAGTCCGAACCCTTGGGAGCAGTGCTGCGGCTGATGCTGTGGAGGGCACTGCCTTTCGGCAGATGGACTCCATGCACTAAAGCTGCTCCCGTGGAGCAGCTGCAGATACGTGGGCTGAGTTTTCCTGAGGCTGGTAGAGTAAGAAGGAAAGTTTAACTTGTTTCTGGGCAGTTGATTTTGTTTCTTTTTAATAAGAAGCGGAATCTGTTGACAGATGCTGACAGTAATTCTGGAGAGACAACCACTGTTTTGGTAGCTCTTTTATCCTTATGCTGAATCAGCCTAGCCATTAACGTCTCTTGGGTTTAATTTCTGCAGAAAATTCTTGTGCTTTGCACATGAAATTAGTAGCTTATTGAGGTGCCTGAATTCTTTAATCTAGCCTAACTTTAAGCAGCAGCTTCTACAGACTGTATTCTCAGACCTCAACAGATGGTGAAGAAATATCCCCGTAGCTGTAATTTGAGATACCACATGTGAGAAGCTCCTGTAGCGTAGTGCTGAGCCTCCTTAGTACCAGCCTATTGCACGCAAGATTTTTAAAAAGATTTTTCAGAGGGGAATTTTGTATGAGCTCTGCTTCTTGGAGAAGACTTATCTAGAACGTAGGCTGGACTTCATGCTCTGAAACACGATTGCCATGTTGTATTGATGAGTTACTTGAATGGTGCTGCTCCAAATGGTTTCTGGTTTTTATGAAGCAGTTTCTGCCTTTATTTTAAGCTTTTAACCGTTGCTCAGCTTTTTAAAAGTACAGGACCATACTATCTTTTTAGTTTGAACAGCCCCAGAAGACTGCATGATACCAAACCATGTTTTTGATTTGGGTGTAACTTGTGTTTGCAGGTTATGTACCTCAATGTTTTGTTCTTGGTGTGAAGATCATACAGGTTGTAAAAGAGAGTTGTTCTTGAGTTACGCACATTTTACTTCTGCTGTTTGGCCTGATGGCTGTTGACAGCCACTGACACTATCGAACCACTTTATAGTGAAACCTTTGATGTACCCCTTCACCTGTACCTGCTCTGTTCTCACTGCTCAGTAGATCAACTTCATGGCAGGTGGGCTTTCCGTAACAGAACAGCTGTTTCTTGACATGTGCGGCGTGGCATTGCACAATATTGCTCTAGGAGCAGTGAGAGAGGTTTACTATTTCACTTGATTATCAAATAAATTTGCCCCTTCCAAATTCACTATAAACTGGGTCTGCTATGAATCTGAGCTTCAGAGAAGCCCATGCTGATGGCATTGCATAGATTATTGCATCCTAATCTTGCATGTCTCTTCGCAAAGCTTTCTTTGATTCTTAATTTATATTACCTTTCTTGCTGCAGTTTTTTTCTCTGTTTTGTATTGTAGGATCGGGATATTCACCCCTTGAAGATGACGAAGATGTGTATACACGCAATAGATATAGAGGTGAATGCTTTGCTTATGTGCTAAAGAGGATCAGCTGATTGCTGAGAGAAAGCTTCGCTCTTTTTCTTTTCATGGATTACAAAGTCTTGGTGATCCAGCTCCATGGTTTTTCTCATGGATTTTTAGATCGAGATTTAATTTCTACTCTTTTTAACAATGGAAATTAGACCAAGTACTCATCACCAGTCTTTTATGCACCTGAGTAAGTAACTTTTGCACAGCCTTTGCTTCTGGAAGATCAGGTTGTTAAATCATGAAAATCTAGGAAGAGCTTCTCTTTCTTCTTCATACATCCTAACAAAACCATCAATGGTAAGCTGTCTGAAAATCTGAGCCTACTGATGGTAATGTATAGAAGCACATGCAAGAGAACTTGATTTTCATGACTTTTTTTTTTCCTCCCGTAAAATTGTTCACATTTCAGGTTAACCTGCTACCTGAAATGCTAAGTGAAGTGTGTTTAACGAATGAACGTGTACATTCCAAAAACTAGATGAATGAGCGAATGGACTGGCGTGTTTATAAAGCAAATTCAGCTCTTCTTCCCTATTCTAGAAGATTTTGCCATTCAGCAAGGCTGAGAAGTTTGTTGCCACTACCAGTAAATCTTCCATTTACTATGTCAATTTTCTTAAAAAGTCTGCTTCTGTCAATTCCCATCTCCTTTGCCAAAATACGTCAGAAGCCCAGACAGTAAAGAAACTTAGCATTTCATTTGTTACTTAGTAATCTAATCTGTGGACATGCCAGAATTGTAATGTAATCATTTTGATTATTTGAAAATACTGGGCATTGGTGTCTTGTTGTACGTTATTGATTCTCTGCAAAGAATCAATGGGCCTTGTAAGAGGTGAGTCATAAAGTAATTCAGACATTTAAGAACAACAAAAAGAAAAGCACAGATGCTATAGCTACGTTGCTGTTTTCATAAATGTCTTATGTTCTTTTATACTTCAGTATAAAATTTTGGTTTCAAACACATGCAGAAATATTTCTCTAAAGCTTTATTTAGGTAAACATATTTTTCTTTGCTGTTTAACATGTAACCCTCTACAGACCCATAGAAAAAGAATTCCAGAGATCATGAAGATAAACCAATGCAAATTCATGCCAGGTCAAGCAAGTAGTTAAAATGCAGATTCTGTATAAATTCCTTTTATATGGAGATCCAAAACGGATTATACTCATGTCAGCCAAGATGTCACCAGAGTAAGTGAAACATAATGATTCATTCACGCAGATATTAAAAACTGCTCTGAGTTTGGAAGTGCTACTGCCAAATGCTGAAGATCAGACAATGTGAATTTAAGAGTGTAAAGCGTTGGGGCAGAAAAGGCTAACTCTTCATTAGCATACTTATTTAAGTTGGTATTGGGGGGAAAGGGGTGGAAAAAGACAAAGCAAGGAAAAATGGGCTGAGTAGCTATGTTCATTGCTTCTTCTTATATGTGCAGTCCAGCATTTTGGATATGACCCATTGCTCAGCAAATAAAACTTCCCAGTAACAAATAATTAAATTATTTTTTTTAACTGATGTTAACATACTTAAGCAACATTGTTTTTTCTTTGCACAAAAACTGACTAAACAGTGCAAGTGAGCACACAAATTCACCCTCTTTGGCATCTCCAAACAAAACATTGCAGTTTACTGGGGGGGTGGATCGACCTCCTACCAGACCCTTTTGTCTTCATCTGGATGTTTTTCAGCTTGCTCAGCTTTCCAGAGAAACATCGCTGAGACTTTCTGTGCCCACAGCATTTTTGAAGAGTTTTTCCCTTCCTCCCTGGTGAACCCTCAGCTCTATTCACTGATGTACCAGCAAGCAACAGCACAGCCAGTCACTTTGCATGCTGCTTCTGAAGGAAACGCTTGGCTGAGGCTGGTCTTTCAACAGGACTGAGGGTTTGCGGGAAACGATGCTCTAGAAAATGCTTTCCTTCCTGCCACTTGGCATGGCTGGCCCAGGTCATATTTGATGAGAAAAGGCTTCCCAAATACAGTAGTTCCTGTGATCATCACAGCTCTAGTGCTACTGCTCTGGTGACTCTAATTTCTAATATGTTTTCTCCAGTACTGTAATGATCAAACAGTAGCCCTAGCTGTAGAAGCAACTTTGTGGCTTCAACCATTTCTGCTTGCTGCCTGTTTTCCAGTGGTTTCAAATGCAGGATTGAGTCTCTGAAATGTTTTACTAATAAGTGATAATGCAGGCTATTGTATCGCTGAGGAATGGTGCCAGCTTTCTGTTAAACAAAAACCACTACATGGGTCCTGGTACCTAAAAATTCAGATTTCAGTTAGGTGAACAGAGCCCAATACAGATGGTGAAGCTCCAGAAGAGCTGCCTGGGAAACCCATAGCTTTTCTTATTCCCAAAGCCTTCAGGAACACAACTGATCTTGTCTTGAGGCAGGGAATAGCTTGTGTGACCTCTGGGGGCCCCATCAGGCCCTGATATTCCATAAATACTCCATGTAGCTGCCTCGCCTTTGAAAACCAGTATGTGCCTTCACTTAAAAATAAACAGACTTTGATCTAAAACTTTGTTGTATCGTTTGATGTGCTTTCAGGCACATAAGATTTTCAAATTAGCTGGAGGTTTTTTTCAGTGATATCAATTGGTCTAAACCCAGGTATTTGCCCCCTTATAAACCCTGCCTCACCCACTCTCTTCTAATCACATTCAGTTCTAGGGTAAGCATAATAACATTTGAGACCAAACAGATGTTCCTCCTAAACTCTTCAAGTTATCTGCATCCAAAAGCATGTCTGTTTTTGTTTTTCTTTCTGACAATATCATTTGGTCCAGTAAAAGATGTATTACCTCTGTCTAGGAGCCTTGCTCTGTTTTTCTCTGTAGACCACCATAGCTGCAACAACACTACAGGAAGGGCTTTTTTCTTCATAAAATTCTGGTTTTTCTATATATATTCTGTTTGTGCATTAAACTGCATTTGTTAGCTGTTAGCTGCTTTTTCTTAAATATCTGCGCAGCTTTTTACTCAAGGCAAGCATGTTTGTCAAGCCACAAAAATATGCAGAAAAATTCAGGCAATTTGCAATACCTGAAACAGCTGCTTTGCCCCTTTTTTTTTTTTTTTCATTAGCCTCTTGGTCATGTTGCAAAGTGTATTTGTCTTAACACCCTTTACAAAGAAAATCAGCCTTGTGCATTTGTACCTTATATATGTGGAAAACCTGAGGCATTGAACTGATATGCCGAAGGATTACCTAGCTGGCTGGGGCAAAAGCTTTGTCTTTATTCCCCCTGTTGTGCCACTTCAGTCAGTGTTCTCCTAGTAACTTCAGAACTAGTGTTCTTCCAGTAACTTCTGCAGAAAAATTGAGGCCTCCTCCTTAGTTAAGGAGATCCTACAGCAAATGGGAAAAGCTTTTTCGAAATAATTTGTGGATAAATAATTCAGCTCTGGAGCCCCCAACATAAGAAGGACATGGACCTGTTGGAGTGAGTCCAGAAGAGGGTCACGAGGATGATCAGAGGGCTGGAGCACCTCTCCTATGAGGACAGGCTGAGAGAGTTGGGGCTGTTCAGCATGGAGAAGAGGAGGCTCTGGGGAGACCTGATAGCGGTCTCCCAGTACCTCAAAGGGAGCCTACAGGAAAGATGGGGAGAAACTCTTTAGCAGGGTCTGTTGTGATAGGACAAGGAGTCATTGTTTTAAAATAGAAGGAAGCAGATTCAGATTGGACATTAGGAAAAAAATTTTTACAATGAGGGTGGTAAGGGGTTGCCCAGAGAGGTGGTGGATGCCCCATCCTGGAAACGTTCAAGGCCAGGTTGAATGAGGCTCTGAGCAACCTGATCTGGTTGGAGATGTCCCTGCTTGTTGCAGGAGGGTTGGACTAGATGGCCTTTAAAGGTTAAAGGTCCCTTCCAACCCAAACTATTCTATGATTCTATGAAATAGTTGAAGTTTAGAGTCTCAGAGCATGAGAAGAACAAGTGAGAAGAGCTGGAAATTTGGGGGATGAGACTACTGAAAGGGAGATTATGGAAAATCTGTTGTTAGCTCAGGAGAAGAAGGATTTCTCCAGGAGCTGGATGAGACAGAGTCTCACTGCCTTCATGAATCCAAACATGCGTGGCTTCCCCATGAGAGTGGTCGGAGGTGATGCCTGAGACTGCACTGGTGGCAGTGGGATAGGCAGCTGAGGAGGCTGCAGAGGTGGGTGCTGTCGTCACTCATTACTTCAACAGTAGCTGGTTGACTTCTGTTCTTGTTAGTTTACACTCCTCACCTGCTCTCCCAGTTTTAATTTGGTTCATAGCAAGCATGAAAAATGTGAGCCACTGTGAATACAGCCCCTCCACAAAGTGGCCCAAGTTAGTTGATGGAGGGTTTTTTAATGTCTTCTGGTAACTATGGGATATAAGTTAGGGTGAAAGACAGGAAAGAGTTCTAAAAAACAAAGAACAAAAACCACTCTCCACCAAACTGCTTTTTCATAATTGTAAGGTAGATAGTGGAGGATGTATTTGACAGTCAGTATATTTGGAAAACAGGACCATAAGCGGAAAAAAAAAAAAACAAAAACAGAGATGGGATGATTGTGTGTCTGAGCCAAAAAGCTGAACTGCACTCTGCCCCTAAGCTGCTGTGTGCTGTTAGACTGGTCTGCTCGTTTCCCGTGCCTCCGTTACTGCCTATTTGGTGGCACCAGGAATAATGCCACTTCCACATCTTTGTATAGGGTTTTCACATATATTGATGAAATACAAAAATTAGCATGTCACAGTACGACTGCTTCAGAAACAGACTAGTCTAGAGGAAAGTGCTTTTGGTTTCATCAAAAGCTTGACAGTTAGTCTCCAGTTTTAGTCCTCAGATGCTATTTGTGTTGAATCAGGACCAGCAGAGCAAAATATAGGTACAAAATGTAGTTTTCACTGGGAAAGTGTAAATATGTCCTAGAGATATTGTACACTGAATATAAATATCCCATGTGTGAGAAATGTAACAGACTGTATTGATTTTTGTTTATTCCTATGTGGGGCTCATCCAAATCTTGTAGAAAAATGTACATAATAGCTACAAGAATTAAGAGCTAGATGTGAACATCTGCCAAAGATGATCGAGAAATTATTTTTAAATGTGTCCTGTGACTTTGTAAGGATGAAGGCTAAAATTCTTTGTATTTTGTTTGAGGAGGTTTTTTTTTTCCCCCATCTTTCTTGCAGACTTAGAAAGATTTGTTGTGTACCTCCCACATGTCACATTGTCACACAGGATTTTGGGACCTGTCATCTTTCTCTTTTTGCCTTGCAGTCCCTCCCTTCCTCCCTCCCTCCCTCCCTCCCTCCCTCCCTCTTGATATGTCCTTTTCAAATCTCGGAGCTGAGAAGGAATAGGCTTAGTCACTCCTTGTGTAGGAAACTCCAACTGAGAAGCTGTCCATTGCGGAAAAAGCACGACTTTCTTGGTGCACCCTGTTGTCAAAGCTAAACAAAGATTTTGAAGCTTTGGCTGGGAAGGGAAGTCTCTATTTGGCAGGGCACCCATGGTGTTAAATCCTCACAAGAAGACGGTACCCATACCCTGAGTATTTTAAAGTGCAGCCCTGACCCGTTATTAAGGGTTCAGTTTTATGTACATGCGTTTCCCTTTTTCCCATGGATTTGGTAGGAACATTAGCCATGAAGTCCCAGCCAAATGCCAGCTTTCCTCTGACTTGGCAGAGCCATCCATGTCACTGTCCTGCATCCAGGAGCAACTAGAAGGTGTTTCTCGTACTTCAGGCTGGATTTCCATGATATTAGGAAAAGGTAGTCCTCCACCCATCTTTTGAGGTGAAAAGTGTAATTCATGAAGTCCAGACCTTTGAGAATATTTAGAACTGGATTTAAATTTCTTCTGTTCCCTTTTCTGAATATGTGCCAAGTATATAGAACGCTCGTGAGTGAACATCGACACCCTCAGAAGGATCGGACAGTAGGAAGTGCAAGGGTTTGTGCTGTGAAATATATGCATTGTGCCCAAATGCATGTTACACTTGGAAGCTACAAATTACTACCAAAACCAGAGGAATAAGATCAGATCCTTCTCGGAAGCTCTTCCCTTAGTCTGTTGGATTGGGCACTTGCCTTCAGATTTAATCATGGCGATGGTATCCTGCACATTTGCTGGCAGAAGGCTGTTTTGTTGGTGACATGAAGAGCATTTGAACGTTTTGGTGTGGCACTGCAGAACTGCTGAGAGCAGTGAAGGAGCTGCTGTTCTCGCACGCTTCACAAGTTCCCGTTCAGCCTTAGTCCCGGGTGCCAACTGGGAAAATAACCTTGCGAAACTGGAGCCGCACTTAAACCCTGAGCGGTTGTTCTGACGCGTGGAGGATGGGTACAGACACACTTGGCGTACGGGCACTGTGATTTCTGTAAGGGATGGCCTCTGGCTGTGGGAGAGCTTGAACTGTCACTGAGTTCAGCCAAGGCAACGTCCTTTACTGCCCAAATCATTATGGAAGATTTCTTTATTTTAAGTGGGCTGTGAGACAGCTCAGTGTTGTAAAGAATACACCTAATGCAAACTTTTATTACCAAAGAGAAGTTAGATGTAGCAATTTAAAAAACAAGAGGGGAAAAAAGGTCTGATTGTCATCAAACTGTCCACATGGTGGCACACTTATTCCATAGACCAAAAAAAACATAGAACACCCACTTTCCCCCCAGTCTAATGGCTACAATCTTTAATGTTTGTAATAAAAAAGAGCTGCCAATCTTTGAAGGGCTGACCTTCTGGTGTATGACACTTAGTGCACTTTGCTGCACTGCTACTTCTCCACTTTGAGGATTGGTGGCTTTTTAAAAAAGACTTTTTTTTTTTTTCTGTTTCTTCTCTGTGACCTTGAATAAAGAAAGTAATTTTATGTTTGTGTCTGACCTTTTACATTTTGCAAACTACTGTGAGTGTTTTTATGTTCTCTGTGCTAGAAACACCATGGTGCTCCCCCATTAAGGTGAAACATGGTTATGCAAACTGCAGGACACCTCAAGGGGAATATTATAAGAATGTGTTGGGGACAAGATGTGATATTCGCTGTCAAAAAGGCTACGAACTGCATGGCCCTCAGCACCTAATTTGTCAGTCAAGCAAACGCTGGTCTGGGAAAGTGCTGTGCAAACGTAAGTAGCTGTGAAATCTGTGCATGTGGCTCGTGCCTCACATTCAGCAGACAATAAACTTTACTTGCCTTTGAAACGGGGATTGTTTGGGATTGTTATTTGCATTTTAAACATTGACAGTATGCTTGGATATGTATATTGGTTTGTTGCTGAGGATCTTACAGTGGTATGTGGCATGGTAAGTATCATGAGTGGTACAGATCCTCTTGGCAAAGGACAAAGATAGGGAACATTTTATAAGTGTGGGCTTTTGATTTGTGAGAATGATTTTATGACAGAGCCATAAAGCTGCTTTAAGATACTGCCCATCTTGGACACAATTTGTATCAGGTGTCTAAGAGGGCCCTTGCCGTAGAACACTTTACAAGAAGAGAGGAATAGGTACTTTTCATCTTTTTCTCATAAAAATACTGCATTAGGCCACTGTGTATGTAAAGTTAAGTTTAAAATGCAGCTAATAAGAACAGTGTGGAAAGCCCCATGTGGAATATGATTTCTCTCACTTGCTTGCTGGCTGCATCCTTATTTCTGTGTCATAGCCAAAATTCACATTACTCCAAACGGGAATAACAGATTTCCAGAAATCTTTCTTTCCTGTTCCAGAAAAGCGCTGCCCCACCCTGTCCATGCCGACCAACGGGGGCTTCAAGTGTTTAGATGGTGCCTACTTTGGCTCAAGGTGTGAGTACTACTGTTCACCGGGCTACCAGCTGAAAGGCGACCGTATAGTAACGTGCATGGACAACAAAGTTTGGAGTGGCCGGCCAGCATCCTGCATTGGTAAGTAGGACAGTTAGTCTGCATCCTGGGGAGTCTACATCTTGAGGTATCTGCTGGTGCTCCAAATGAATTCCAGAATGCTCTTTTGGCCCATTCTGAGGGGAAAAAAAGTAACTGTCCCTTTTCAGGAAGCAGAGAATGATTTTCCAAGGGATACAGCTCTGCCACTTAGTGCTTTCAGTTCCAAGTGACTGTCTTCCTTACACATGCCATCAGGTTCAAGCATTATCACTTTAATGAAGATGAGGCTGGTGTAAACAGTCAGTGCTTTACAATGCTTTTAACTGCCTTCCCTGATCTCCTGGGTGACTCCTTGGTAGTCTGTAATTACTGTGCTGCTCTTCTAGCAAGTTCTCTGTGCTGAGTCTGTCCTGCTCTCTGCAGCTTAATGATAAAATAGCTTTGAAATGAAACCCTTTGTCTGACCTCCTCTGTTGCTTTTCTTTCTTGGGATCATGGTTTCCGAATATATCCAGGGGATATGAATGGATTGTAAGTTACCAGCATGGTTGCAGTGAGCTAAGCTAAATTTCAGCCCAGTTCACGTTAGTTATGCCAGCAATTTTCATTACATAGTCAGCAGTCTCCCGGGAACCTCGGCTGGAATAATTGTTTTTATATACATAAATCAAAAGAGAGATAAACAAATATTGAGATCTAACTTTCCTTCTTACTAATGAGATTTCAGCAGATAGTGAAGTCTCAGCTGCTGCTCTTGTTACTAGGAAGTCTCTGATAAAAGGTTCAGCAGCCACCCACAAAGGAAAGTATTTTTTTGGCCATCTCAATTGGGTACCAGTAATTTAAGCTTGTGGGTGGTAGAGTATTTGTGCTCAGTGTTTTTTGTGTATGATAATTTGGTTTTCCTCAGAATGCCTGTGGCTCAGTCTAGGTTAGCAAATGACTTTGGAGTCTCTCCACTGTGGCCTGACATTTGTAGAATTTTGTTCAGGTTTCCTGTTACTTGGTGTTGTACAAATGTAGAAATGAGCCTGCTGCTTAGGTCTAGACAGTTTGTGGTGTCTCTTGTTTTTATTGACAAAAACAAGCCTTGTCCTTCTCAATGGTGCAGGCAGAGGAAGAAAACCAAACCCGTTTAAGTTTGGGAGTGATAAAATTGTCTTTTGTATTTCCTGGCACTTTCAGAACCTCATCTGTTTGCAGCAACGGGCTTTTTGTTATAGAGGACACTGTCTTGCAAAATAGAGTAAGCAAGTATATCTTAAGCAAAAAAAAAGAGATTAAGTTAGCACTAATACTTCTTTTTTATTCCAAAAACGCAGGATAGTTGTTGCATAGGGCATGATTGCAAGTCCCAAGTAGCCCAGTAAAAGTCTTACTATGATTTAAGTTCTGGTTATACCATACAGTATGGAGGAGACCTCTTCAGTCCTTGCGTGCACACAGTTCCTGTATGCAAATAGTGAGTTATGCAATTAGCAAACTGTTTAATAAGGTTATCTTTTGACCTCTTGGTAGGTAGGACAGAGATTTTTTTTGTGACCAGACATGACCCTAACAGTATAATGCAGTTTGCAATTCAGTGCATATCCCTTGCTGTGATTCAGTAGTTACAGAAAAGTCCTCAGTGAACTACAGCCTACAAAAGCTTACCAGTGGCAAGGAGAGAACTGGCTGAACAGCTTGCTTTCAGCTGAGGAGTAAAATTATGTGAGGGAGCAATGAAATACAAAGGCAAAGAGGCTGGTTTATTCCTTACTTTAGCATATAAGCAATTAGTTGCACTGTGCACAGTAGGGGTGTTACGTGTGATCATAGGCATGGGCTGGTAAGATTCATGTAATTGTGAACAGATAGGGAAGTGGCCTGGGGACACCACAGCTATTAGCATCAAGTATGGAAAAATGCCTGCAGACATGAATTTGTAATCCTCCTGAAAACAAGGGGCTTTCGTCTACCGTTTTGTACTGCAGTTACACTGCTTAGCGTTTTTGTACAAAACTATGCAGGGTTCAAAGTGTGCTAGTGAAGATCTGTGTAGGAAAGGCATCAGGCTAACATCACTGCGGAAACAGATACTCATTTAAAGAATAAGAAAAAGAATAACTTTTATAATTCAAGAAAATGAGGTATGTTTTAGCAGTCACTTACAGAAGCCCTTACAGACCCTGAGTATTCTGTCCTAACAAAGCAGTCTGTCTGTTTCTTGACTCCCTCCTATAAGAGGAAACATATCCTTCATTTTGCTGAAATAACTTTGATTAAAAAAGATCAACATATAGCTGCTTTTGGTTCTCAGTTAGCTGAAAATGCCAATACTCACTTGAATAATATTTCTATTATATCCTTAATGCACTGTAACATAGAATGAAATAGGAGTTTTTCTCTAGAAGATAGAAACATGTCACTATCTTTTCTTTTATAAAGGTTTCATTTTCCTGCTGATTGTATAACAGAGGTTGTGGTAAATGGCTGTCACCGTGCTAAGTCATCCTTTTGTCACATCCTAAGATTGTATTGATACGTAGTTAACTAACAGCTTCCAACCATGGATGTCTGAAACAAGCTTTGCACTCTGAGTCATTAATTATACAGGCCCTGGTAATGGCTGTTTTGACATACAGAGCAATGCCTTGTGGAAGGGGGTGGGGAGAGCAGGACAGTGTTTTTCATTCCCACTTTTATGATTTCTGCTCTCTTCATCTCTTTATGCTTTTGACACAGACTAATGTTTTGAATTAAGTTCCAGCCATCATTTAATGTCCTCAGCAATCAGTAACAACAGC
>WHYT01015531.1:39363-100992 GCA_009806455.1 Tetrax tetrax | reverse complement strand
TGCCATCCAGAGGGACCTGGACAGGCTGGAGAGGTGGGCCCGTGCCAACCTCATGAAGTTCAACCAGGCCAAGTGCAAGGTCCTGCACCTGGGTTGTGGCAATCCCAGGCACAAATACAGACTGGGTGGAGAATGGATTGAAACTAGCCCTGAGGAGAGGGATACTTGAGAGTGCTGGTGGACAAGAAGCTCAACATGAGCCGGCAATGTGCCCTTGTGGCCTAGAAGGCCAACTGCATCCTGGGCTGCATCAAGAGGAGCGTGGCCAGCAGGTCGAGGGAGGTGATTCTGCCCCTCTACTCTGCCTTAGTGAGACCCCACCTGGAGTACTACATCCAGCTGTGGAGCTCCTAACATAAGAAGGACATGGACCAGTTGGAGAGGATCCAGAGGAGGGCCACGAAGATGATCAGATGTCCTGATCATCCTGTCCTTCTGTGTGGACAGGCTGAGAGAGTTGGGGCTGTTCAGCCTGGAGAAGAGGAGACTCCGGGGAGACCTGATAGCGTCCTCAAAGGGGACCTACAAGAAAGATGGGGAGAGGCTGTTCAGTAGGGCCTGTTGTGGTAGGACGAGGGGTAATGGTTTTAAAATAGAGGGAGGTAGATTTAGATTGGATATTAGAAAAAATTTTTCACAATGCGAGTTGTAGAGCACTGGCACAGGTTTCCCAGAGAGGTGGTGGCTACCCCATCCCTGGAAACATTCAAGGCCAGGCTGGATGAGGCTCTGAGCAACCTGATCTGGTTGGAGATGTCCCTGCTCCTTGCAGGACTAGATGGCCTTTGAAGGTCCCTTCCAACTCCAACCATTCTATAATTCTGATTCTAATAAATCCACTTGGCTTTTCATGGGGGTCTTTCAGCAATGATGCTGTAGTGAAAGCGTAAGACCAGCCCTATGGGGGTCAGGCACCTTGCCGTGTGTCCTGGCTCCAGCTCTGGCCAGGAATACTTACTAAGCGAGTGAGTCTGACAATCCAGCGCTTACAGGATGATTTTTTCCCTCCCCAGCAGTCAGCGATCTTGTGGGTCCCTCCATTGGGGTTTGGTTTGGACCCAGTTTAGTTATCTAACCTGCAGGTGGGCACCTTGCTCAGGTCATATGTTTTATTGAAGGGAGAGTTTTTTGGGGAAGGAAGGGGAGGCTGTGTTTCAGTTTTGTCCCTTGTGCATTTGCCTGGATGTTCTCTGGTCACCTCTGCATTTAAATGGATTGGAGTTTGGTTGTTGGTTTTTTTTTAAACCTGTCTTCCTTCTGCCAAGCTGAGCTACTGTGCTTAATATGCTGTAGGTTGGCTGCAACTTTGTACAAGGGCATGAGGAAAAAGACCTGCACGCTGTTTGATTTAACACATCACAGTGGCCACTGCAGTTAAAGAGCCTCTTTGGTCTTTGCTTTCTTTTGGTCCATTTCCAAGCAGAGTTATTCTGGTGGGCTTCATTTAATGCCTGTTGAATGCTAAGAGGCATCCGAAATGACCAAAGGAAATATCCTTTCCAGGAATTCTTAAGTCTTGCTAAAAAGGCTGCCTGGCTCCTGGGTGCTTGGTGAGTTGGTTCCCACAGTAACCGAATTGTTTGTCTTCACCATGTGAAAGACCAAGCCAGTTCATACCCACCAGTCTTCTCTGCGCCCAATAGCATAATAAGCTTTCCAATTAATTAAGTGCTTAAAACACTGGGTCCTTAATTGCCATTCTGTCTTTTATTCCAGCATGACG
The DNA here is from genome assembly GCA_009806455.1 of Tetrax tetrax. Lineage (NCBI taxonomy): Eukaryota > Metazoa > Chordata > Aves > Otidiformes > Otididae > Tetrax > Tetrax tetrax. Next base: position 99,269 of record WHYT01015531.1, on the reverse strand, counting down.
TTTATTGAATGTGTACTGTCCATAGCACAGTGGTGAGCTGTCGCCACAGTAAAACTAACCAGGGCCAGAAGCAGCCTTGGTGAGACTGGGCTGTTTCCTACCCTAATTCAGCTGCACTGGGGGGTTATTGGCATTTGTAGAGGAGGACAGAGCTCTCGCTGGCTGCAGAATGAGCTAGTTTCCATGCATAATAGGATGGTATTCTAAAAAAAGGGGAGTGAATAAGAAACATGAGGAAAGGAGACAAAGTGCTTCCTACAGCCAGAGTGGATGCTTGAAAATCCGGCTCATTTTCATACTGTAGCAGATGAAGGAAGGAGTGAATGCTCTCATGAAGTAAAAAAAAATAAAGAGTTCATAAAGAAGAACTAAGTGCCTTATGTATCTTTAGTGAAGGGTGTTACAGTAAACTACAGGAAGCTTCAAAAGCTGTTCAGAGGATTCTGCTGTTGATTTTTGATTGCTCCACTCCCTGTAGTGGGAATCCACTCTTGCTAGCTTCACCTTCTAATAGGATCTACACAGAAATCAATGATTATCCTACCAGTCCTATAGGAGAAGCTACATATTTTTTTCATTGTTTATTTACGAAAAAAAAACCCCACAAAAATTAGCATCTGTGTAAGGTTATTTGCAATATGCCTGATGTTTTCTGAATAACTTTGGTACGACACTTCCTTGCCTGTGCCTCTCCCACTCCGTCCTGTGCAAAATTAAGACAGGAGCTCTTCCTAAGGAAGTGCCTCACAAAGCTGTGGTGTTTGGGGTTGGAGAAGAACTCTTACAGAAGAAGTAGAGAGAAGCTAGTTTTCAAGGGTCCCAAGCTCTTGGAATACCATTAAAAGTTTGAAGAGGCTATAGCAGGGCTGCACTTGCCCTTGTTAAACTGGGAGAAAACACTGTGTGTTGCTTGTAGAATATGAGAGTCTATGAAATTATTTTGTATATTCGATACTTCATAAAGACCTAAATGTGTTCTCATTGTTACTTTTTGAAATAAACCCAGATTGGGCTTTATATCTGCCCTGCAAATGAAAAGACAAGACCTGTCACCCTTTAAATTTAAGCAGTGTTTTAGGGATTGCTTTCTATTTGCAGGTTAAGAGCAGTCTTATCTCTTTGTTCCTTTTTAAAGCTGGTTTTTGTTTTGGACATAACCCAAGAGATGGTCAAAAAGCTGAGACTGAGCCATTAAAGGTAGATATTTTTTTAATTAATGATTGTGATGGCGTTTGGGCTTCGTTCACCCATGCATTTCTGCTAAGCTGGCAGGCTTGGCAATGAACGTGGCTGAAGACAAGTAGCTCTTCCTCAGTTTTATCCCCCATCAGGGTCTTTTATCATTGCCACTCTTCCTTTACTCCTGAATAATAGTCACAGTGTTCTGGTAACAACTGAATAAGCTTTCAAAACTTACCCGGTCTACTTTTTGTTTTGTATTACCTGTAAGGCATTAGTATAAGAATTACTTGGAAAAAAGTCAAGTGCAGCAGCAATTCTCTGCAAAATTACAATTCCATCAGTCTTCTGTTGTTTCTCTTTTTGCCATTGCTGCATTAACAATAACCAACATGTTAACAGTAACGTGCAGTTATCATGCCGAGGGAGATTTATGTTCAGTGTGCTTTACAAATGTTCTTAATTACAATATCCACCGCACAGATGAACAAAGAGAGAAAGAGCAGATAAACAGAAGGGACAGGCTCCTCAGGTACAATCTTGGGCATTCCTCCTTATAGTTCAAAGCAAAATATACGTCCATCTGTTGACATTGCTTTGTAGCTGGGAACTATGTAAAGAAATTTACAATAACTGCTTTTAATTAGCTTTTTACATTGCAAGGAGTTGATCATTGTCATCCCTTACTCTTCTTACAAAAAAGCGGGAAGTACAGGCTCCATCTACCTTGGCTGGGACAGCTCCAGTGTTGAGGAGGCCAGCTGAAGGTGCTCCTGGGTTACTCTGACAGCAGGGCAAGAGCTGCAAAGAAAATGCGTGGCTATAACAGATGCACACGTGTCCATTTCTGTGACATTTATTTCAACAGATACTGAACCTCCAAGAATCCAGTGCCCAAGCGTGAAGGAAAAAACCGCGGAGCCCAACAAGTTGACGGCCAGAGTGTTCTGGGACACCCCAGAGGGAAGGGACACTGCTGATGGGATTCTGACAGAGTAGGTGCAAATGTGTAAATGTTTCCATTTTCTCCTTTTGACTCCTGGGGTCCTTGGTTAGTAATTCAGCTGATCAGAGTGGACAGGTACCCTTTCCCCTTAATTCATCCAAGATGCTTACTTATAGCTGTCACATGTCAATGGCCTGTAAAGGATTGCATGTTTAATTGAAAAATTAAAAACTGACAACTTGAATCCATCAGAACATGGCATGTAGAGGGGTAGCAGATCATTGTGGTTATTTTAGAGCTGATGGAATAAATGACAGTAGCATCTTGACTGCACCTGTGAAATTTTTCAGGGCTTCTTTGTGGGTCTCTTCTCATGCGCAACAAGTTTTTTTAAAACAAGTTACCTTTTATATATAACAATAAAAGATTATAGCGCATTGGAGGTAGCAGCAGAGGCAATTTTGACTGTCTTAAAAAAACAAGACAAGCTGTGTCACAAAATATCTGCAATCATCTTTAGGTTTCTTCCTGAAGTAGTGCTGGGTACTGATGTCACAGTGTTCTGCAGTTACTTGTAAAGTAATGCCTCTCATTTGAAACTTAAACAGCTTTAAACATTGGATTTAAACTTAATACTTTCTTCAAAATTTCCTTGTCAATTTTTATGGTTTCACAGTCACATTTTCCAGAAGAGCAAGGTGCGCTTGTGGTAGTACCGCTGTCTCTGGTTTTCCTATCTTTATCATGCAGGATTTATGGTAATCTATCTAGATTATTGTAATAGAAAGAATATAGAAAAATCTGCTTTTTTCATCAAGCAAGTTACATCTTGTACCTCTATATTAGTGGACTAGTTAAGCTTAAAATCTCGAAGTTGTAAGCTTAAAGATGTTTACAGTTTTATGGCAATACAAAAAAAGCTGTTGAAAGATACAGTGACATTGTCTTTTTATTGTTACAGTTTAAATAATATTACACAATTAAAAACAGTATTGTTGTTAAGGTCTAATGTGATAATTCTATGGCAATTTACAGCATCAAAAAAATTAAGCCTGATAAAATAAAAACTTTGAAAATTGTCACAATAAAGAAATTCCAAAGTCTTTTGGATGAAATAATGTCTGATAAGCAAAATTAAAAGCGAAATATCCCATGTAGACTTTGCCATACGTGTGACTGTTTCTAGCTCAGAAGAGGCTAAGCTGTTGAATCTGTGGAAGCTTTTCCATAAATCTGTTTTCATGAAATCTTTCTAAGCAGTTATGTTTCATAGTATGAACAGTGCTTTCCCTTAAATGCCCTGGGACCTGCAGTCCCATGAGCATGTAAGCTCTTGTGTTGCATGGAACACTGCTCAACCTCAGTGCTTCAGTACCGAGGATGTGTTTAACGTGTCTGCATTTCTCCTGACACATTTGCAGGATAGGAACAAGTTCCAGGTGAAAACGCTGCTGTGGATCACCACACCCTTCTGCTGTGACAATAAATCTCAATTTCCATTCAATTTTTGTACATTAGTATAAGCATAGGAGCAGTGCAGAGCAGCCAGATGAGGTACATGCCCACCGTCAGGGGCTGGAAGTTTTTTTACGCTCTGCTGGCTCTGGCTTACTCTGCAGCCCTGACAGTGGATTATTCACAATGCAAAATGAGGGAGGATCAATCCCAGGTTTTTCTTAAGTAAGGAAAAGGAATCTCGAGTTCCTTTGGGCATGGTGCGATGCTTGGCTACACTATGGATTGTCTTATAGGAAGCAAGTTGGCCCTGCCCGCTCTGCCTCCCTTGTGTCAGCAGGGTGGGGACCCTTTTGTACAAGTCCAGGGTGGGCTGTTGGTGGCAAGTTTAAATACTGTGGTCTCTCCTGCCCAGCTCCTTCCTTTGCTTACTCTGTCTTGAGTCATGTAGTGCAGCCAAGCAATCTTAGCATGCTTTCCCTTTTCAGGCTTTTACAGCATTGTCAGTAGGAAAATACCGGTGAATTTATGAATGTCTGTCCCATTTTATCTCCTGTTTTAGTGTTATTTTGAAAGGCCTGCCACCAGGGTCACATTTTCCAGAAGGCGACCACAAAATCCAATATACCGTGTATGACAGAGCTGAAAACAAAGGCACTTGCAAATTTCTTGTTAAAGTCAGAGGTAAGAGCGATGTTTTGCCCTATGTAAATACAGTCACTGATTTGCATCTGGCTTGGTAGGCAGTTTGAGAAATGGCCTCATTTCTATATTTGTCTGCATATGTATGTGTATGTAAACTGTTTGTTGATGCTGAAAGGGAGAACGCTGTCTTGCTCAAGACCCTAGGGGCCAGGCCTGCAGCAGGGTGAGTGGCTGGCACTCCCACACATCGGGGAAGAGCTTTATTGATCAGCCCTGCCTCCAGCTCCGCTGGCTTCTCCCCTCCTGCTGGCTTCTCCCTCATACTTAGCTTGTGAACTGCTGGAACAAGTAGGCGAAGGAGTTTTTGCAGCTGTGACTCACAATCTGTCAAGCAGGGCTGCCCTTTCACAAGTCTAGATCTTGAAATCTGGAGTTGAACATACAGAGGTGAAACCTGTAGGTTTCAGCTTTATCTCTCTCTGTGCTCTGTGACCTTTTGTCACTATGATACCACAATCACACGCATACACCTATACATCTGTACCATTGTAGTTCACATATGAGTTAAGAGGAGTTTTTTGGTTGGTTGGTTGGGGTTTTTTTAAGTAAATGACTCCAATAATATAGAAAGCAAACAGAAAAATGTCTTCTGTATTGGTATTCCACTGGCTGTGCTACCGTAGTAACAAACAGGGTGATTCACGCCTTGTCTTTTTTTTTTTTTTTTTTTTTTTTTTTTTTTTTTTTTTTTTTTTTTTTTGCTTTTGCTTAAAGTCAGGCGCTGCGTGAAATTAAACGCCCCAGATAATGGCTACATCAAGTGTTCAGGTGATGGAAATAACTATGGTGCTACATGTGAGTTCTCTTGCATTGGTGGCTACGAGCTGCAAGGAAGCCCAGCTAGAGTATGCCAGTACAATTTGGGGTGGTCAGGAGTGGAGCCAACCTGTACACGTAAGTGAGTATTTCACCGCTTTGCCAGAAGGTCTGCCAAGAGCAATAGTTCTCGTGGCAGTGAGAATTTGGGAAAGGGGTGTGGGGTGGAATACAGCTGCAAACTTTAATGCCCTAGAGGTAAGAAACTTAACATCTTTGTCTCCTCTGCCAATTTGCACTTTCAGCTGAAGCTTTTGGCACCTTTGGCTGCTCTTTCCTAGGATGATGATAGTACCTCACAACTGATAGTGTGTTTTAGCCCAAAGCTCTATGCAAAACTTAACATTCTGGAGTCAGTCCATCTTGGAGGCTGGAACAGCTTAAGATAAAATCATTGGCTTCAATGAGGCCAGTATTTCACCCATATCTGCTTTATTATTATTCCTCTTGTTCCTGTGCTTCCGCTGTCTAACAGTTTGTGCTTTTAGAAATAGATCTGTTTTCAGTATGCTCTAGAACTTTTCTTTTACATTTAATTCTAGCCATGAATATTAATGTGAATGTGAGGACTGCAGCTGCACTGCTGGATCAGTTTTATGAGAAGCGGAGACTGCTAATTATTTCAACTCCTACTGCAGCCAACTTCTTCTACAGGATGCAGTTGGGAATGCTGCAGGTAAAACACAGTTTGGTGGAGGGTGAAACTGTTGTTTTTTTCTTTAAAGACACAAGAGCACAAGCTCCACTGTTTGATATAAATCTGCAGACTTCAGCTGTTCTATTGCAGCCACTGGAAGATCTGGCTGAAGCAGTAGTGGTTCTGGATTAATCCTTTTTACGTGGGTTTGGGTTTAAATATCTCCCCAGTCTCTAATTCAGCTCTGTTCTGGATTGTGCTGCCTTTGACAGAGATAGTTGCTGAATCCCAGGCAGTTCTGGCCCTCTTCCACCCCCTAAAAATTAATTTAATATTAACTTGTGCTCAATAATAATTCCCTAACTCAGCTGCTAAAGAAATTGAAAAAAAAAAAGAAAGAAAACCAACCCATCCATCACCTTCAGTGGTTGCACTTCATGCAAACTAGGCTTACAGAATTTGTAACTACAATGCAAGGAAGTGTGGATAACCAGTGCACCAGCAAACAGGAGACTCAGCATAGAATTTCTCCAGAGATAGCACTGGGGTCTTTTGTTTAAAACAAAAACAAAAAACCCAACAAAAACTTCTTGTCCTTCTTATGTGTTGTAAATATGATGCTCTTGTTGAGTTCTTGCTAGACTTAGGGGTGCTTCTCAGAAATGCATCCGAATCCTCGGGGAAAGGAGCCAGTCCTGTATTTTTTTCATAGCAGCTAGTATTTGTATCTCATTTCTTTTCCCACAACTGTAACAAAATTCAGTGTGCATAGTCTTTGGGATATGAACATGGTAATATTTTTAACTGCTGGCTTACGTTACAGTTATATTTAAAAAAAGAAAAGTTTTGTATTTTTCCTTGTTGGATTAACTTGGCAAGACAATTCAACATAATAATAAAAATCAAATAGTTTAAAATAATGAATTTAAATGGCTACAGTACTTGTCCCACTGCTTGAGAGTGGTTGAACAAGTTGGCATGAAAGAAAACTTTCTGCAGTCAACTTCCATTTCACATACTTTGCTTTGATTGCCAAATTAGATTACTCGCACAGTGATTAATAGGCTGGCATCTTTTCATGACAATCCAAAGACAAGTTTCTGTTTCTCCTAGGTGGTCCTTGTGTGGTGGTGTTACTAGAGTAGCATCTGTCATTTAACATCCCCGAGAGTCATGAGGCTCTGGTTCTTTGCAGTGAGAATTAGAGACTTTTCAATGTATGCTCTCATTTCAGTTTAAACCATCTCACTAATATAAGAAGATGAGATTCTTTATGAACACTTACTGCACACTCAAAACAACTCCCTGTCCTCTCTTGGATAACTAACACACCTCATTCTTCTTTTAACCCTTCCAGCCAGCACAGTGTGGTTTAGACCTCCGACACGTTACCATAGTGGAATTGGTTGGTGTCTTCCCAGCACAGATAGGAAGAATAGGTGTAAAGCTGCTGCCCCCATCACTTGCCCTTCAACTCAGGTAAAGTAGGCGCTCACTACTGTTGTGTTTGCACCTTAGCATCTATGATGTATTGCTTCTGATTCCCTGTGTCTTACTCTCTAAATATATGTATGCTACTCTGATGCACAGAGCTGGACACTGGAAGGTGGATGTTGCTGAGTAAGTTTAAAGATTAATTTGCTCTGTCTGTGCCATAGCTACTGCAAATTCATGGGCATTTGGTATTTAGGAAATTAAGAGCATAGACTTCAGCTTGTTTCACATTAAAATGTGTCGTGACCCATTTAAATCTGAAACAAGCTGAAGTCTATGCTGTTCTTTCAAGTGCTATGTCTTCCTTGCCCCTTTGCTCAAACCGAGTGAGTTTCTGACTTCACGTGAGCTCCCTGTGTGTCGCTTTGATCATGTTGTAGGTCTGTATTTTCAGGTCCTGCTACTGAAAACACTTCAAGTATGCCTGTATTTGTGCGGGAGTTTGTCTGATGCAGCCATGACAGGCTGCAGTCACTTTGCAAGGACAGCCTTGGAGCAGCGGCTGGTGTATCCCCAAATGGCAGCCACAGCTCCTCTTCTCTGTGGTGCTGCCGGTGGCTGTGGCCAGTCCAGAAGGAGAAGCAGTGGTTGCTCTTTGAAGTCCCACATGTAGAAATGATATAGGCAGTATTTCAAAGAGGAAGTTATCTCAGCCACCCCATTCCGACTGCAATATTTAGCATTTTACTAAAGTGCCTAAACTGTTTTAACTTGGTTTTACACTTGGCAGGGGGTTGGTTTTCACTTGAAAGGGAGACTTCAAAGTGCCAGCGTTTTCTAGGGACAGGAGGACTACAGGAGCCAAAAGTGAAGGCCTAGGTGGCAGGGAAAGTAGTAGTTACTCAGGAAAAAAGTCCAGGAGCATTTTAGGCAACATCTTCTGTGATATGCCTAGGAAATGTGGTGAGTTTTAATTTAGGACAATAAAAAATGCTGACAAGTCAGAGAGGTTTTTTTTGGATTGCAAAAAATAAACAACACATTTGTTCTCTATAAAAGGAAAAAGAGAACAAAGAGCTTCTCTTTTATTTGAAAAAGTAAAAGTACTTTTACTGAAGGTGAAATGGTTTTCTTGTGGCTCTGTAGAAAAGAATAAGCTCTGGTAACACCTCATTCCCTGACCCCCCACAACCTTTAATGGAGCTACATTTCAGAAATGGAGTTACATTTCAGGTATGGTATAACCTGCCCTGCACTCCATGAAAGTTAGTTTTCCATTTGATTTTTTTTTTTTTTTTTTTTGTGTTGTTACTGCAGTGTGTGAATTAGAGCATTCCAGTTCTGGAGGCACTTAAATAAAAATGAAATGCACTCTTAAATATATTCAGTAAAGATGCTGTCCAGAATTTGCACTCAGTAAACTAATGAGCAGAGGTGCCCTAGTTAAAGCTTCAGAAACTCAGAATGTTATCATTTGGATTTGCAGAAGTATTTTTCTTAGGTAAGATGAGGCACAAGATGAACGTAGTTTTCTGTCATCATAGCTTAGATTCAAACTTTATTTTAGTTTGAATTAGTAGCCAAGATCCTTAATTGCAACAGGAAAATACCTAGAGTATTCAAACTTGTTGCAAGGCTGAGGAAGGTTCATTTTGATGCTTCGCACCTTACTGAAATCCCCTACAGACCCTCTTCTTCATGGCAGGTTTGCTCTCCTGACACTGTTCTGTCACAGCTGCCTAAATTTATTTTCCCCATACCAGTGATGTTGACTGTCTGCAGGACAGTGACTGTGGGGTGGGGGGGAATTAGTTTCTCCAAGGTTCATCCTAATTGAAGAACTTCTTAGGGTAAAATGCAGTTGCTACTTCCAGGATGGAATGCAGTTGGCTGCATGGCTACAGCAGTTCCCTAGGCAGCACCTTAGCCTTGGCCTCCCTTAGCACATGCTGAGATGAACAGGACAGAGGATGGAGCAGAGTGAAGACACCATGGCCAAACTCTTACACTCCCTGCAGGGATGGGAACTTCATGGTACCTGGTGGCTGACGAGCCGTAGAGTAGCTGATAAATGGGCACTGCAGCTGTCAAAGAAGAATGTCAGTTGCTGACCAGGAACTGAGGCGAAATCATGTTCTTTAGATGAACTTTGCTCATCAGCGTACTGTCACCGGCAACAGTCAAACCTCATCCTGTCACGAATCTATAGTTTGTCTAATAAAATTAACTTTGTGAAAATTCCCAGGACCTTGAATAATTGAAATAAGGGGGTTTGACTCAGTGGGTCTGTCAGTCTGGGTCCCCACATAGGTTAGTTGACTCACTTTCCGATACAGTGAGCTATCCGGTGAGTTCAGACAGACTAGTCAGGCGTGAGGGTCTCGTCTTTCTTGGGATATTATCAGACTGGGGTCTATGCCCATAAAGGGTTTGTTGACAACCCCTTCCCCCATAATGTGACAATGTCTAAGGATCTTGTACTTCATTACTGCTTCAAGCAAATGATCAAAAGAGCACCAAGGGTATACTTCTGTTGCTGGCACCCCTCTAGGTGGAGCTCAAATGACACCTTTTACCACTTCAAAGGAAAGGACTCTGCCGTAATTAGCGGTAGCTTTTGTTCTCCTAAACCGGAGTTACTACCAGGTAGATGGTTGTTACTGGGAAGCAATGAAAACTGACTCAAATAATTTTGTCCTCCTTTTCCTCATTGTGGTTTTATACCATGTGGCAGACAAGAAAGGGAATAGTCTACCTGTAACTCTAGCTTCATCACAATGGTTTTCTTCCAGCAATGTATGTAGTACTTGTTTGTCTTGTGGTTTTTTTTTGTCTTGTGATAGCAATAGGTAATGGCATGTGCTATACCAACAGTCAGAGGTCTGAGAAGAAAACAGAGCTGAGTGCCCTTACCCTTCCCTAATGCAGAGGTAGAGCCTGCAGCACATGCAGACACCCACTCTCTCTCTGACTCCTTGTTCTTACAGTTGAAACAAAGCAGACCCTGTATAGCCCACTCTGACCAGCCTCACCTTCCTCTACTCAGACTCCACAGGCTGGTTCCACCATTTATTAGTTTGAAGTGCCCAGGCAGTAGATGATAGGCTTCAACAAAACAAGTTCCTTATTTTGCAGGCTGCTGCTGAGGATCCCCCATTACAATTTCAACATCGTGGTGATGGACAAGCACGGAATGGACAAGGAACGTTATCCTTTCCCAGCAACGCCAGCTGAGCTCTTTGCACTTATTGACAATTTTCCCTTGAGAAAAGAAGAGATGAAACTGCAAGCAGAAAGTGGCCAGTCATGTCCCTAATTAAGGATTGCAGGGTTTACAGGTGTCAGTGTTGTTTGTTTTTTTTAATCCACGTAATTCTCCCCTTGGTGCTACACAAAGCATGGCTTTTTAAATCACTGATGTACAGATTTTTTGTGTTTATTGTTCAGTCTGTCCAGCTGTGTAACTACTCTGCATAGAAGTATGCATGATGCTTTTTTGTACTTTCAGCCATCTCTAGAGAAACGTGTATGTCGGATCACTACCGAATGGAATGTCTTGTACAGAGAGCGAAGAACCGCAGCACATCTCTGGGAGTTTATTTTGGATTTTTTTCATTCAGTGTAAAATTGTGGTTTCTTTCTTACTGTTTGTAAGTCTTTTTATTAATAAAACATTATTTTGCAAACAGATAGTCGTCTAAAACTCCTCTTGGAGATAAATGTTGATCAACTAATTCAAAAGTTGGATCAAAATACCTCTCTGCAAACCATTATAACAGAGACATTAGCCTCAGATTGAAAGTGTACAAGCAACCCAGCGGTGTCTCTCAGTTCCACTAATAATATGGTCAATCACAGGCACAAAGCATAAGCTGAAGGCAATGCAAGTACTTGTTTTCACAGCAGCGAGAAGAAAATAGCTGATAGCAGGAGTATGGAAGTCATTACCAGAAGGAATACAATAAAGGAACACTGAGTGGTGTAGAAGATGGGCAGTAATTACTAAAGGCCACATACTGCGATGCCTGATAGAAAAATACGCTCTTACCTGGTATGCTTCTGGCTTCTCACGTCCAATGGACTCAGAGTAGCAGATTTCTTTTCCTCTTCAACAGCCTGGTCTGTCTCCAAGATGATTTGATGGCAGGGAAACATTAACCCCCAGGGAAACTTCATCAAGGATTTGTCATTTCCAGAGTTGTGACAATATTTCTTTCCAAGTCATCACTTGCTAAGTAACAAAAATGTTCCCTCCTCAGTGACAAGTGTTAGGAGGCAACCAAAAAAAGAAAAGAGTTTTTTTATTGTTTTAGTATAGCCCACATTCTTGCCAGTCCACTGCGAAGAATTATACATTGTGCATGAAGCATAAAAAGGAGTAAAAATTCTGAGTTACAGCTTCAGACACCTGCTTACAGGATTTGATGTGCCAGTGTCTGTGCTTTTCATTCTCACTACTCAGAGCACATTTCTGGATTTGGTTTGGTTTTGGGGTTTTTTTTTGAGCCAAATGCTTGTTTGTCTTTGACCATAAGGTAGATGGTTTAATTTTACACTCTGGTGTCTGCAGAGGAACAGTTTATCAGCATCTTTAAAGCAATTCTTACCAGAATTGGGTCTCTCACATCCTCTGAAAGCAGAAAAATCTTTCAAAAAGGTTGCTCCGGCAAGTGAATTCATGAGGGAATGAATGTGAAGAGGGCAGTCAGCCCTGACTCCAGGTAGCAAAAGCTAATTTGTGGACTGAAGCGCAACAGCACCAAGGAGGGTGTCCATGGTGGTGGGTCATGTCTTCTGAACAGGATGACCTGCTTCTGAGAGTGTTTGGAGACTGTTGCTAAACACCCAAGCGTAGGTATGAAAGCATGGGACAGCCCTGGTGAAAGCTCCCTGCAGTGCTGATGCCAAAGGCAAAGATCTGGGTGCACCCTGAACTCTGCAAGTGGTGGTGCCAGGTTTGCAAGGATGAGCAACTGGAGGACAAGGAAGCCCTGACTGAGCTTTTCAAGTGTTACCATTAGGTCTAAGATGCAAGGACAGGATAGGTGACAAAAATCACAGAAATAACATTTCTGTTCCAGATCTGACCAAACCAAAAAAGAAAGTCCTGGACCCACTCTAGAGGAGCAAGGAGGATAAGAGCCAGCGTGCTAATGGATACAGCTGAACCCCAAGTTGCCTTTCCTCTGCTGCCTAACACCAGTGGTTGAGAAAAGCAGATGTGGCTAGGCAGACCAAATCATTTCAGGCCTGAAGTGTCACAGATGGAACAAAGACAGCCCGAGGACACATCCATACACCTACTGCTGTGGCCACAGTTCTCTGGCTCAGGTTCTTCAGCGTGTATATGCTTACAGCAGGAATGCACAGGCAGACAGGTGGTTTTTCCCCTCACTTTCCTCGTTCAAAAAGCACATCAACTGATTTCCAATGATTTAAAATAATAGTAATAATAAGATCTCTAATGGGTCCAATTTTTCTACTGTATTGCTGCAGTTGCCATCTGCTGCTGCTCCATTTTGATTTAGGCACACAATCAGTGCATCCAGTCTTTCATGACTGGGTGAACAGGAGTGGGGCTTTACGATTGCTACAATCAGGAAAGTGATTGCAATCACTAGGCTGTTACAGGAAATTGAATTAAGTGGAGGAGAGTGCATGAGTGATTGGATTACTAGTTATAGTTCTACAGAGAACATCTATTAAAATCTTGTGATTAAGAAAAGCTGTTCTTGATTAGTAATAGAAGGTTTCTGGCATTTTCTGTTGTACATTTTTGTGGGGAGGAATGGAACAGTGAAAAACATCGTGTGCTATCTTTATTTTAGAGTCAAAACAGCCTGCAGTATGCAGGGATGTGGCAGACTGGCCTTTTGGGAAAGGAGTATTTCAAAAAGGGACTTAGCATTTCTGGCTTTAGCCCAGCATTTATATATTCAAATAAATTCCAAATATTCAAATATATTCCAGTAATTCATCCTGTAGACTTTTGGTCCCAGAAAAATAATGCTGTGTAAACAAGGTGCAATATCTACATTACTGCACTTGGGTTTGGTTTTTTTTTTAGCATTTAACATAAAATTCAGCGCTCTCAAAATCATACAGACTAGAATCTCTATTGTACTACCAACATAGCTGCTAATCCTACCACTGCTGTCGAAGTGAAAATCCTGTTTAAAGCATGAATTTTAGTTGGGAGGATTAAAGGCTGTTTCCAAGAAGCAAGGACCTGCCATGAGTCTTGTCCTTTCTTCTCCCACCTCCAGGCTGTTCACTGCAGGAGAAGTGACAGATCACAGTGTGCGGATGCAGCCACGGGCTGGTGGTCCCTAAATCAATCTGGAACTACTTTTCAAATTTGAACATGAACCAAAAGACTTCAGTCATTTTAGACCAGAAATGGATTCATGTTTCTGGCATCTTTTGCAAACAAGACTACTGGGATAAGTTGTGGGAGGCAGCAATTTCTCATGAGCATGGAACAATTTTGTAAATGGTCTGATTTTTCCCTGATCGTACCCAAGAATCCACCTAATTTGATAACAACCCCTGCTGTCACATACCTCCCCTATGCCTGCAGAGGAGAGACAAAATGGAAAGTTGCACTTCCCTCTTGAAGTTCCAACAATCCCCTCTGGGACAGAAAGCAGTTGTGTTTTAATGGAAACACCAATGACCCTTAACAGCTCTGCGCTAAATGGCTACAACACGCAGCTTCGTTACAGCTCAGTACTTACATAAAAGCATGACTCAGACTGCATCACATAATTAATGAAAATGCAGAGGCTAAAAAGTAACCTGAAATACATTTAAACACTCGCAACCCACTTTTTAAATTGAGGTGGTGAAATAACGGAGCTTAGGCTGAGCAATCTCAGCACTAGATCACTTCCAGCCACTCACTTCAGTCTCAGTTAGTGCTCTACATCCACCGAGAAGAGGGATTGAGTGCTCCACACCATCAGGAGATGGCACAGCTCCTCTTGGCCGTGTAGCTGCTGCCCATTTCTCTCTCCCCATCTGTGGCTGGAGGATGTTTTTATGGCAGCTTGGTGAAGGGAAGAGTGGGAAAGTGTTTGGAGGCACTTAAGGCAGAGAGCAGCAAGGCTGCCTGGGCTAAAGGAGCTGGTGAGGATGCTGGCAGTTGTGGATGGCACCTGCATTTCTCTGGCCTCTTTCAAGCAGTGATCCAGCTGCTGCATGCTCTGTAGAATGCAAGGGAAACAGATGGAAAAGCCCGTGTCTGTGCAGAATGTGCTACTGCATGTCTAGTTACCACCATATCTCCCGTTGCCACCCACGCACCCAGAAAGTGAGATCTGAATGTCAGTAATTGGGTTGGCCCATACAAATTTACAAAGGAGAACTTGGCATCTATCACCTCAAAGAGGAGGGGAGGAGAGATGGCAGTTCAGTTGTACAGACGTTACACAGGTGTTATCCAGACCCCCAAGCAAATCCTTAAGTACAGTCCCAAGCAAAGGTACAAGGAGCAGAGAAATGGCAGGAGGGCTCTTCCTCACCTGCAGCTGCCTTCCAGTTTACGGATGTTTGACCTCCCACCCTCATAAAGGCCAGAACCAGCATGGAGACAGCCTAGTCAGGAGCCGTGTGAGGGCAGAAGAGCCAGCTGCCTGTGCCCAAATCACACCAACACACCAGTGAACCTCGCTGAGATGGTCTCCCCTTAGCCTGGGTGCAGGAACCCAATGCGCTGAGCCAGACTTTCAGGCTACTGCAAAGCCAGCAGAGGCCAGCACACGCCAAGAGCCCAGGAGCACTTTTTGCCTCCTAGTTTGTCTCAGTCAGGAAGGGACAGCAAGACACAAAAAAAACAGGGAACTGGAGAACCAAAAGAAGATGCAAGAGAGCCCTCAGCTCAGAGAAGTAAGTTAAAGTGAACATGATTCAGCTGAAAGTATAAAGTGAATGACTAAATGATTTTTTGTTTTTTTCTTTAAAAAAAAAAAATCAGGACTAGTAATTACAGAAAAGCTGCATTTTGAACACACCTGGATTTTCAGGTGGGCAGGGCCTTGAACTAGGGAAGAGGTAGGAGATTCGGAGATGGGGGGAGGGCACAGGGTGAAGGTACATGTAAAATAATTCTCTAGCAAGGGGAAAGAAAACACTGCATCTCCCTTATTCTTAGAACTGCATGTTAAAAAGAAAACAGGTTTAATTCTTATGAAATAAAAAAAGAGCTTAAAAACACCTGAAGTGTAGAAATTAAAACGAACAAAAAAAGCTGAGCGAGATACACTGTTGATGGAGTCCCACCTCTGAAGACATGCCAGGCTTCTGGCATTATTCATCACATGTAAGTGAAGTAATGTCTTTACCTCTGAGATAATATGGGATATTCCTGGGAAACATCTTATAGTTTGCTGTAATGCATTTTAGGAGAGACAAGGACACAGCAACATTTCAGTAGTTTAATTTAAAAGATAGAACAGTAATCTTGACAACAGCTGCAAATGCATTACCAGCCACCTTTGTCCACCAAACTGAACATACACTGCACAGTACAAAAATGTTTTGGGCAAGAAACATTTTATTTTGTCTAAATTTGGGCATAACTTAACATATTGCAATGTCATTTACTGCTACTAGTGTTCACGTCCAGCAGAATAATTAAACAAATAGCTAGCAACAGATTTGAGGCAGAACAAAGGCAGAACGAGGGATACGTGACATTCTGTAATTGCTGCAACAACCAACTACACTTGGCTTTAGGCAAACCTCAACAATTAGAGCTATCCTCAAAAATATACAGCGAGCTGTCAGGAGCAGTAGCACACAGCCATGTACATGTTACTGCCGCAAAGGAGAATTGTTGCAATCAGCAATCTAAATAAAGGGCCAAGATGCAGCAAGGGTGAGTTTCAAAAGCAACCTAAAAAAACACCTAAAAAGCAAGCTGAGATTCACTTTCCAGTGTCAATATACACAGTATAATTAACACTGTATTATTACCACTTACCAAAGAGCATTTACAAACATGAAACCACCGGGCAGGAAATTCACGGGACAGTGGTAAGGTTCTGCTAGCGTGCTTCTCAGCATCTCCTGCTGAGTTATGGTAGAAGACATTACTGCAAGTTTGCATCCTATTTTGGAATTCATCACACGTTCTACCACCATTTCTCTAGGGTTCTCAAATATTAACATTTCTGTGTGTAAAAATAAATAATAATTTTTTTTTAAAAAGTTTACAAAGTGCATGGACCAGCTCTCAGGAGATGGCTATTTGTGTCATTGCTGCAAAGTGCTGAAAAATCAATACTGAAGTAAAATTTCAGTTTTTACCTCATATGGATGAAAAAAAATGGGGCTGTCACTGAACCACTGCATGCTGCCTCCTTCCAGATACTGGAGATTAACATCCAGGTAGAACATTCTGGTGAGGGTTGCTGAATGGAAGAGAGGGATAAAAGGAAGAGAGACCCTTGTGAATCCACAAACTAGACAGCTGTGGAAATATGACTCAGCTCTTTTTCAAAGATGTACAAGATCCAAGCAGCCTTTCTCTTCATTGATTCTACAGAGCAAACAGCAAACTTTACATGCCTAAAGCTGGGCAATGTGCGTATCCCTCAAGAAGCCAAAATTACGCCAGTCTAAATGCAATTCTCCTGTTACCTCTCTTTATCAGTTAGTACCAGTGGATGCTCAATGGCTTCTCTGCTGTTATAGTTTAGTTGATATTTCGCAGAATAAAACTTTGAATTACACTTGGGAGGGTCTAACTAGGCGAGAAAAGAAAAATAAGAATTTAATATGTAAAAATGCTGCTTCTGTGCTACCTTCGCATAACCTGCATTGGAAGAGGCAAAGAAAAATAAGCTTCTTGTCTAATGCACCATGACCAAACCATACTCACCATCCCAATGCCTCCTCTGTTAAACCAGCTGGGAGAGTAAGATCAAAATGTGGCATCTAAAAGGCATTCATGGACAGCAATGGCACTTGGATTAGCACAGGAAGATGGCAGTAGCATCCCTCAGAGTCTTTGTAGCTTTCCTCCCAGCCTTGCTCAAATGTAACATGATGAGGAGATAGGGAGGCCATTTTAAACCTATTTTAGCCTGCTTTTGGCATCTAAGCCTGCAAGCCAGAGCATCAACATTTAGAAGCCTAAAGTCCTCATCTCAGCTGATAACTGAGAAGAGAAACTTCCAGAGAGCAGGGCTGAATACCAGAAGCTGATGGCAGGGCTTGGAGAGCCCTCAGCATTGGCTCTTTTTGACGGCTACTGGCAATAACCACACTGTCTAAAGATGTACTTACTGGCCCCATTTGATGTTTCACAGTGGATGTTGCCCTTTTATTCTTCTTTGAGGGGTCAAACCCTCAAAATCTAATCACAAGGGAAAAGATAGTGAGGAAAGACCTGTAGCTACCTTGCTGGAAAAATATGTATCAGAGTAAAATGCATTGTGCAACACATTTTCAAAAACTACTGTAAAGAAGATTTGTTCTCCACTGACACATCTTCAGCTATTCAAGTCCATGTGGAAAAATCCTTTAGATACATCAGCTCTGCTGTATCTATTTACTCAAGCAAGAGTTTATTAATCAATGTTAAAACTGTCATGATTTTCTCCTAAAAATTAGCCTCAAATAAACCATTCATGCACCTTCAATACCATAAACATACGTAGAAAAGGAAGGCTTTAGCCTAATTCCTGCCTTTCTGTCTTTTTGTTCAGCCTGGTAACACATAGTACATGATGACACACAATTATAGGCAATTAATTCAAATATCTGGGAAACGAGAAATCACATCTGCAGTTAATAATTTTTTGCTTTTTCCAAACCATAAATCATTTTTGTAAAGGAAGAGAACAAAGATGTAAGAGATGTAATTAAATGTGACATTTTCCACAAATCAAACGCTTCCTCCAAGGCTCATTTGAGGCAGAGTGTGATAACTATTATCTGCTACTATAATGCAGAGCTGTCACTGCTAACCTGGGAGGTAATTTCACTGAACTACTCCAAATCCCATCAATGGCAACCACCACCACCTTGGCTGAAATTAGTTCCCAGGTGAAATTGTTCCTTTCATAGGCTGAACTACAGTTGATACCTAGAGTCTATTCATAGCCTGGTCTGTAATTTCAGTTGCAGGCTCACTGTGAAATTTTCTCCCTTTGGAAGGAAAAAGCAGAACTTAAAGCCTGTGTATGAACTGGGTGATGCTTGCTAGATGAGTCCATTCATCACACACTCTCCCATAGGACCAAAACAGGCAGAAGCAGAAGTAGTAAAACACAGACTTTTTGCTTTCAAAGCAAGACTTGATTTAGCTAAAGTGTTATGCTGAAAAGGTCAGAAAATACCATTCAAAAATTAGACAGACTCTTGTACTCCATCTAAAAGGTTTCATTCGGTTCAAGATTATTTTAAGGTTTTCAATTTGGCAAGAGAAAAATGTGTCCACTTTGGGGTCCAACTTGGAGAATTTTTTGTGTTATTATTTTTCCAATTTTCACCATCAACTAGCTGGAGTTTTACCCTGAAGAATAATTTTCTTTAGATTTAACAAGCTTTATTTTTTTAAATCAACTTCCAGAAAATGAGAAAAAAAAAAAAAATCAAGCTTCTGCCTCCACGTCAATATAATATTATTATTCCCAAAATAAATACAGGTTTGCAGTACAAACAACCAAGACAACTCAGACCAATTCTGTTAAATAGAGAGGTAGTTTAGGAGTGAAAAGTTAGGTTTGGTTTCACTTTGGGTGATGGCTGATACAAAAAAAAAAAAGGAAAAAAAATCTAATATTTAAAGAAAGATTATTATGATAAGAAAAAGGTCATAAAACATATGTGCTTGATGCTTGTGCTGTAATTTATCACCTCATTGCATCTGCAGCATAAAATGAAAAGCCAGCTAAAACTAGACTAGATTTGCTTCACTGCCTAGTTTCAGCCAGACTTCAGAAGACAATGAACAATAGATCTAGAAGGAAAATGAAGTCAGTTTTCTTGAATTTTGGTTTCCAAACTGAGATTCTCTAAGGGAATTCTGTTTTCAAAGATGACTCTGTCATTTCTGAAAATCATGGGTCTCAAACTGGGCAAGCGGCACCCTCCAATGACTTTTAAAAATCATATCAGAATTTTAATAGACAATTTTCATAAAGAAAAAATATGTTTTATTAAAACTAAGATACTATTTTAAACAAAAATAATATTTTTTCTCTAAAAATATTAGGATTTTTAAAGACTGCTTGTAAACGTCCCTGCAGTTTCAAGCTACTCAAACTAAAGCCAATATAAAATATCTTAAAAAAAGAAAGAAAAAAGGAATGGACGTTACATTTTAAGGTTTTGGATTCGGTTCTAAATACAGGTACATAATTGTACACTAGGACAGTCACAGATGTCAAAATTTCCAGCTGTAGTTAATTAGCTATCAAGTTAATATTCTCTTCTTCAATCTAGATTTCTTGCAATTTCTGGATTGTGAAGAAAACGTATTTCTCAAACAACTTAAATTTTACGGTCTTTATTCTTCACAGAAATCTTTGAATATTGGTGTTTCTATCTACAGGGAAGAATACATTTTTTGAAAGTTTTTTTTTCCCCTCCAGTAATTTATGTAAGGGTTATGTTTCCATATATTTCAGTTTGTTTCCTTAGTACTAATATTACATTGCTTCCAAAAATGAAACATTGGGGTGGGGTGGGGGGAGCTAAGAATAGCTATTAGACAAATTTACCAGTTCAAATATGAAGCTGTGTTCTGATTCTGGAAAATTCAGAAGAAACGTTGTCCACTCAGTTTACTCATCTTGCTTTGTCTCATATCCTGAACAATCACCTGCCATGCAATTATAGTATTATCCAATCTTGCAAGCAGACATAAGCTGTCCTTGAAAAAATACTATAATCCTATCTCATTACGGTAGGAGTAGCCCACGACAACTATTCAACACAGCATACTCTTCACATATGACCTGTCTAAGTCCCCAAAGGATGGGGGATCTAGGTAGGTGTAAAATCACTTCAGGAAACCAAATGGCAAAATTGCTCTTGAACGATTGTCATGGTTAATGAGATAAATGATTGAATTGGCCAAAACCCACTCTTATGATTAAAACCACTGTTAACTCACAGAGGGATGTTCAGGAGAAAAAAAGTCTTACTCTGATTAATAATTAACATGCATTGGCACACACCTGAATGGGATCCCTGCCCATTCAAAGGAAATTCCACAGTTGTGCAAATCATTCTGGCACGTGCTTTGATCATGTCACTTACTACACGACCTGTTGAATCAAAGTCTTAGCTACGTCCAGACTCAGTATGTGTCTCATCTCAGCAGCTCATCAGATGCGGACAGACATGTGAACATATTCCCTCTGCTCAACGGCATCAGAAGATCTTGGCTAGAGCTCTCAACTGAATGAAAAACACCGTAATACCATGTAGTTCTGGAAACTGTTTGGGGATTTGTTATGCTTTATTTTCATTAGAGGCTCTTTGATTACGTTGAACCAAGTCTGCCTTTTATACAGCGCATTAACCCAGAGAATGCCAGAACACTGGCACTGTACACCAACTCATCTGCTGCCTATTTCTAGCATGCAACACAGTGCTTGGCCTTCCTTAGTGGGCTGCTTGGTCCCAAGTCTGCCATCCTGCACAGTGCACAACCCAACAAGCAAATGTGATAAAGAAATGTTGTTTGTTATCCTTCATAATATTATGGCTTCTTATCTTTCAAATACCAAACCACAGACTCGCTCTGAATCTGCTTGTACCATATCACTGCTGTCTTCTAGGCCATTCTTGACCCAAAAGAGATATGTAAACCAGGCATCACTTACTAAATTACTAACTAGAGAATTTGCCCACTCCACGCCCTCCACAGGCAGAGGTGTTCACCAGCTGTGCACCAGTCACCAGAAGGGACAGAGAAAGCCAGTCCAATCTCTGTACAAGGTCAAATTCTCACTGGCTTTAGGAAGAACAATCTGTACAAGAAGCCTGGGTTAAAAATGTGCACGTGAAAGTGCAGAATGCAGTAAAATCTCACTTTGAGCCTTAATATGCAAGGCAAAGAGCACAACTCTTCCCCACTTTCCAATGGGCAATGTGACAAGCGCCTGAACACCACTGAAGTCAGGAGTACTTGGGTACCCCTCAGTAGTTAAAGTCTTTCAGAGTCTGCGTTTTCCCATGCTGGATCTCAGCATTAATATCCCCTCCACAGGAGCTCCAGGACTGTCAATCATCTTCTGCCAGAGGTGCTGCTCTTCCCCTTGAGAGTCCATCCAGTCAACCTCCTTGCCATTACTCACACCTGGCAATTACAAAAACATGAGGCATTCTGGCATGTTAGTAAGCATTTACTCAATAACCTTTCTCATTTGGTCCAACAGCTTATAAGACAGACAACAAGCAATTTACACTTTGACACAGGGAGTTATACTGAAGACAGGTAGCTCCTGGAGAGCACCAGTTTGTCATTACACTCTTTTTTGGCACGTGGGCAGAGGCACATAAACCTCCCCACTCTGCACCAAAAGCAACTTTCTCCTAACAGAGAAGTGGACTCACACTTCTTCCAGATCACACCATCATGAGCAGAAAGGCTGCTGCTGGACAAAGGTAGTCTCCTCCTCCTCATTGGGATGCTAAGAAACACTTCCAAGATACTCGAAGTTCTTCTAGACTGCACAGAAGTACAACTGGGGACCAAATTTTTGTGTCTCACTCAATGAAGGAAAAAACTAAGTCATCTACACATTACCTGTTGCCTTCTCTCCCTTTTCGATTTCCCCAATTCCTATATACTTTCCATACATTCAGTAGCATTTCTGTCACTCATACACACGAATCACATTGGGTGGGGAAGGAGGAGAGCAGAATAAGGAACACAATCATCAGTCAGGTGGGACCTTACCATTTCCAGTGCTCAAACGAACACCTCCCAGAAAAATATTACTAGAGAGTGACTCCTTGTCCCACACAGTCAGTTCTAGGCAGACATTACGTATATCCCTTGAATTCAAGCCACTGAAAGCAAAGGTATGATTCCACTGGGGGTTCACACTCTTTTTTATTATGGGAGTTTTGTGTTTTGTAGCTTTGCTGTCATCTGGGAGAAGGTATCTGGGAGATATAAAAAAGGAAAATTAAATATGTGGACAGGATGTCACATAATAGTCACAAATAATTACAATCATGTAGAAAATCAAATGAGATCAGGACCCTAATTCCCCACTTCTATTAAATTGATACCTGAAGTGCATATTTAGCTTTTGTGCTCCATTTGTTCTTACGCTAGCATCAGTTATCACCAGCAAAAACTGAAATTAGGTCTCCGTGCCCCATGTCTTGGGTCTTAGGCACAAACTTTATTTCAGTGAGACTAAATACAGACAGAATCATAAAAATGTTGGCTAGAAGGGGCCTCTGGAATCATCCAGTCCAGTTTCCCTCTCAAAGGAGGAGAGACGGTTCTCCAGAAAGAAACAGAAATGACTGACAAGGAAGGAACTTCAGCAGTTTAGCACCAGTACTTTGAATTGCCTAACACCCTACTAATGCTGTCAAGTCTGACAAGCTTTTCACATTTTACTTTCAGTGGAAAAAACATTCAGTGAAACTAAAAGAATGTAATACTCTAGCTGAAAATCAGAGGTCTGTACAAATTTTCACAGTCCGTACCTTCACCTCAGCAAAGCTAAGTGAGTAACTGTGTGGTTGCATAGAAATACTAAAGGGTAACATATACAAACAAATCACTGGACCCTGATCAGGATTCCTGTGCAGGTTTTTACTTGACAACAAACATGAGCTCATTTACTACAGGGGGCTAATAGTGGGCCTGAAGAACCTCAGCTTGATGGAGCGTGCCAGCTTTCATAGGTGCTACTTGCAGTTTTTCAAGGAATCCAGACAGACTGGTATCTTCCTGAAAACAAGTTTCTTATACAAGACATACAGTCTGGCTATTCCTTTTAGTAGAAAATATGTACTGTTTAAATTTCCTGACAATGTAAACGTCACCGTCAGATCAGGTATCATCTCCAGTGTGAGAGCCCTAATTTACAACTTCTTGTCTCCAGGAGTGATGACTATTCACCTACCTGTCTCTGCCAACTCACTGGAAGTGTTTTCTTTTACTGAATGTTGTATTCTATAAGAGTGTGCACGTTAGTGCACTGGATACTTCTGTATGAATGATTCTGTACCACTTGACTGAGTACTATTCAAATACGATTGTATCTAACCACTGGGATGACTTGTACCTCTCTGCCCTTATTCCACAGCATCCTTCTCTTCAACATACCATTTCAAGGTGCCAGTTTTCAGAACTGACACTCCATACACATATATACTAAAAAAAATTGGGTCAGACAAAATATGATTCAGTGCAGTCATTAAAAAATGGGGAGAAAAAAATCCACAGACCCTTTCACGAAAGTGTCAGATGTGCCTCCTGATTTCACTGCTGTTAAATTCTTTGCTTCTTTGATGAGGACTTCTAATATACCTCCAGATGGCATGTGAGAGTCTCCCTTTTTTCCTTTTTTAAAGCTCTTCTTTTCTATACATAGAACAGAGTTGCAACATCATCATCAGAAATTATACACACACTGCAAGACTGGTTTGGAAGTGTAAATTTTCTTGGCTGGATTTTTAAAAAATCATTTACTGCAATGGGATCAAAGTATTCCTTATGAGGAAACTGTGATTCTCTATGGGTAGAGAAACTAGTAAGGCAAGAATTGAAAAATCCACTTCCACAGCTGATGTTAAGGCAGCCCTACACTGCAAGCAAGATATAAATGCAAAGCGTAAAATGCAGAAATACACCGCATGTATTCCATGTGTAAGGATGCAGTGCTCCTCAGAGACCGTGACAAAGGACACGGTGCTCACTGACACACTGCTGCTTTTGAACGGTGGCATGAGGACACACGTATTTGCTGCTGATAAGGATTTTAAGAGGCTTATCAGCAGAGACCATGCACACTGATTCAGAGTGAAAAAAGATCAGGAGTGATGTTAAAGTGTACTATTTTAATAAAATGCAGATAGTGTGTATCTGGACTTTTCCAACAATTAGCTTTTAAAAGAGAAAACCTTGGAATTACTGCTAGCAGAGGGAATGTAATCAGTTAAAAAAAAAAAAAAAAAAAGGAAAAGAAAAAAGAAAGAAGTCTAATATATTTATCAAATCCTAAAGCTAGCAAGCAACACTGTCACTAAGATAGTGATATACCTGTAACTGGTATATCCGTGTACGCTCAGGTTCTACCCAGTGATTGCTTTCACTTCAGATGATTGTTGTTCCTCATGCTACTACAATGCAAAGAGTTAGTAACTATTTTCCCCTGTTCATTGTTGACGAAAATAATGTCTTACCCTAAAGAATTCAAATAATATTTTACAGGAGTGGATGACAGTAGTAATACTGTAAAACTGAGCAGAGGTAAAGCAGTGTGGAAAAAAAGTGTGAAAATGAGGCCATAGGTAAGCTTAAGAAAAATCAAGCATGAAGTACTAAGTGAAGTCTATTACTTTGATAAGCTATACACTGAACATAACTAGCTGAATAAAGAACCCGCAGACTATGATGTAGACCTTTATTTCTATGTGGCTGTCCTTGATTGTGTTATCTGAAGTCTAATTTTTTTTTTTAATTATGTCACAATCATGCATGAACACTAGACACTCCTTTTCCCTTCTCTCTCCTTAAGTTCAATGTAAGAGAGGAGGGTGGAACAGGAAAAACACACTCATGGTTCAAAATTTCCACAGATAAAGACAACTAGTATATTTAAGTATGATCTAAATTTCACTAATACTATTACTTCACCCGAGATAAGGATTTTTATACTCAGAAGGATGTTATCATATGCTGTCATTAATGTTTGCTTTACCTTGAAACTGCCCTAGTGGAAGCATTAGGTTTCTGTCTGGGGGAATATAACGTAAAACAACTGTCAGTTCTCCTTTATATTGAAGCCCAACATCTGTCACAACCTCCACCTGAAAAGAAAAAAAACAAACAAACCAGAAATCCAGCTAAGATTAATCATTCACCTTCTCCTTTTGATTTTAATTTTGTTGTACCAATACAGTGTTTGAAACACTTCTTAAACATATCAAGACATACCAGCCCACTTTCAGATAATTAGACATTCCAGATTGAATACAATCACATTTTAGAAAACTTTATGAGCTAGGGAATGCAAGCTCTCAGAAGAACAAAGCCACGTGGCATTAGACACTGTTCAGTGAACATACAGAGGAGAGAGATATCTAGCGTGAATAAGCAAAGCAAACAAACAGAAAAAACCCTCAAACTTATTCCTGGACATATAAACTGCAGCTAATTTAAGCTGACATTCAGCCCTTATTTCCCCCAGTCAGGATTTTAAACCATAATTGGTTTCATGTGCTTTAGAGGAGTCACTCCTGAGTCACTCTTGGAATGGAGGTGTGGGGAAACAAGATGAGGGACAAGAAAAGAGTCCAGCTCTGAAACAGAAAAACTTCCTGAAAACTGTTATTTCCAGTGTCCTTTTCCTTTTCTACAGAGTTACTATTTCTGCATCTTTTTGTTTTATAAATGGTTGAATCTTGCCCAGAAAGAACACATTCAGTGCTCTTCAGAGCATCCTTGTTAGAAGAACATTAGGCTTTCACTGATGCACTCTGAACTTCCATTCGCATTGCAAGAAGCTGGGAACTACATTTTAAAAATAACAGATGCAATGCAGAGAGATCATGTTATGCCAGTTCAAACTGGTTTTTAGAAAAATAAAGTGCAGTGAAAAAAAAGAAGTCTTGTACATTTACCTTAGAGATCAGGTCTATGAAAAACTCAGGCATATGCTAACCTTGCTCACTGATGTCCACTAATGGAGATGGGACTACTCAGATGCTCACATTTCTGTACATGCTTCAGTGCTTAGGTTTGGGTACAAACAAACAAATCTTCCTAATCTATCAACAGGGACAAAGCAGGTATATAAACAGAGAGGATCCTCAAGTGCCCAGAGACACACACTAGGGGACCACACAAGCCTTTAAAGAACCTCTTGTAGACGAACATCTGATCAGTGACAGTATTTCTCTGAAATGCATTCAGCTTGTTTCCTGAGTCCCCAAGAAGGTCAAAATTCTATTAAGAGAAAACAGAACCAAAAAAATCCACCAGACTTACAAACACTGATGTACACAGAGTCAACACTGCCTTCATATCATAGACTCTAGATAAGGCACTAACCATGTTCAGTGGGGCTAAGTCTGTACACAAGGATGGGACAGGGAACAACGCAATTTTAATAACAACATGGCCCTTTTGAGACTTTGAAGCACGTTTACAGCAACATAGGCTTTCCTGCACTGACTTTGAGTAAAACAGTCCTGTCTCCATCACTGTCTGATGCCAGTTGCTACAACAGAGGACAAAAGAAAATCCATAGTAAATGGCTGTGGCATAATTTGCACATGTAAGTTTTGCCAGTCAGGCAGCTCACTTATGGTCTAAACTATGCAAGTTTAGGATCAAGTTTCCCATAAAGGCAGAAAGGATTATTTTTTCTGTTCTCCTGGTGGGCAAGTGATGGTATAAGTTCTTACATCAGGAATGATTTGTCAAGCTCCCCCGCAAACCCACATATAACATGGCTCTAGACTCTGCCCCCTCTTTAACCACAGAACTATTCTCCTTTTTCTGATTTAACCACACTCCTCTTGAAAACAGAAATTCAATGCTCACAGGAGAAACAAGACTTAATGTCTCCAATCTTTTAACTAAAGCAGCTAAATGATTCATGACAGAACAAATAAAGTGATGCAACAAAACCCAGGAAATGTTTCACTGCCATTCCTGTCTCTATCAGGCAGATCAAATGGGAGACGGTAATTTGGTAATTTGCATGGGTATCAACGTGTGCTTTTTAAAAAATTCAAAATGCAATTATTGATATTATAAAAAAAATATTATCTTTACTGATTCTTAGCAGCATTTTAAGTGCAGACATATTATTTATAACAAATTAGGATGCAGACAAGACTAATCCTGTGTTTGTTTTCTTTGGTAAAAAATAACTCATTTAAAAATCCTTTTAATGGGTTTGGAAATAATCAGACAACACTTTCCAGCTGGAATAGCTGAAATGCTTAGCGCCTCATTACTTTTTTCCTGAGCAGGAGAGCTTCAGGACTGTCTTGGATTTTTTTTTTCCCCTGTTAGGATTAAAAGAAATCACCCATACACACACAAGTTCCCAAAGATTGAAATGAGATGACAAAGAGACTACTTCATGATAAGAAGCTCAATTTCAGACCAACATCGCATACAAACTGCAAACAAAACAAATACTAGAGGTGTACCTTATTGCTGTAGAACCGTGGGTGCTAAATAAGAACAACATCTGATACCAATCCAAACTACAACAAAGATTCAGCAGACATTTTGTCTACTTCAAGAGCAGAACCAAAAAAAGTAACTTACATGAAGCAAGCTTGTAAGGAGGACAGTATAATCCTGACCTGGACACAGTGCTGGCTGAGACATAGTTGCCTTCATTAGCCACCTTCTCTTCCTGGCCTCACCTCATCTGGACCACGAAGGAAGAGCTGGTTGTCACCCTTATTAACAAAGCTGAACTAGAAAACTGGGAATGACCCTCCTTGCCACTTACAAAGAGCGAGATGTGTAAGTGTTCAAAGAAGAGACCAATTTCCTTATGTATCTTCTGGCAAATTATTTACTAAGATATAAATTTTGTACAGTTTAGATGTAAGCCTCACAAAGGGCTATACCTAGAAATTAATTATACAGCAATCAGATCCATCTCCCTCCTGAAAGGCACAAATCAAATACTCCCTCCTAAAACCCCTAATGTAACACTATTTCCTTAAAAATAATGAACAATAGAGCAAACAAGTCATTTGAGTCCATCTCCACATCACTTGCAGTAAAACCTTGGATTTTTCTGCAGCAAGAAAAACACACTTTCTGAAATGCCAATCTAAACCACTGGAATTTCTGGGGATTCTGGCTGGTGAAGGGGCAAGCAAGGCAGAAGCCTTTAATCCTCTCGCTTACAATAGTTTTTGAATCTCTTCCAAAAATAAACACTTTTGCCAAAGCAGGGAGTGCCCTAGAGAGAGAAGTCATCCTATCCTTAGCTAAGTACACTGCAAGTCCTGTTTCACAGACCAATTGAGATGCCTGCTGAGAAGCCTTATCTTGTACCTTCCTGGTTAAGGTTAATAAGAGATTACTAAGTCACTCTGTCACAGCTGAAAAGTGTGAAGCACTCTGAACTGAAACACAAAAGACCTATTTCTTTAATAAACTGTTAAGGGTTGGGTATGGGGGAGTGGTAGAAAAGCCCTTTGGTTTGCATGTTATTTAAAAAAAAAAAAAAAAAAATCTCTTTACTAGATCATTTCTCTACTGCAGCTTATTACAAGATGACCTTATAGTTTATTTAAAAGGTGATGGGGGGGTTGTTTTTAAGCAGCCAATCGTGTAAAGTTTTCATGAAGACTTTAAAAACAGTATATTTTGATTAAATAAAAAACAAACATACTACTTTTATTACCATATTAGACACCCATAAAGTCACTGTTTTATAAACGTGTTCCAAAGGAAAAATGACTAAGACTTGCTAAATTTGCTTTGCAACACTTTCAGTGGCCCCTGGAAACCCTTACCTTGGGCTGGAGCACAAACCACTCATCACCCTGATTTTCAAAGTTCCAGGAATCGAATGGAATTTCCACCTCCCCAAGGAAGCTGTTGCGTCCAAATCTGTCACAGTGCCAGACAGAAAGCTGTAGGGTCCTGGTTTCTAGCTGCGTGTGACTGATGACATACTATCAACAGAAAAAGAAACCCTCAGAATAAGCAAAAATAATAGCTTCCACGCAGGCTTTTACAGCTCTAGCTCAATTTCATGAAGGCCACAACAGCTAACAAATGAAGCATGAAAGAGAGATTTGCTTTCTTTGCAGACAAGATTGATCTAGCCAGAAAGCTCATAATGTTCATGTCACATCTTACGCTTTTCTTTGCAGTATGCATCTAATGGTAATTAATGTTACTATCATGACTGTGGGTTTTTTCTGTATTATCTACTGAGTATTTATGACGATAAAGTAAATTATGATGCTTAAAACTATTATCCTGTTAATTCCTTGTAAGTTTATGTAAAAGAAGCAGAACAACATCAAAGTTTAATTTGTAGGAAGAAACCTCATTGGTTCTTTCATCCTTAAAGAGAGCCTGTTGTATACTGCATTCTAGAAATAGTGTCCTCTTCTTTTAAATTCTATCTTTGTAACTTACGAAAAATTATTCTAAAAACAATTAAAACTGCACCTGCAAAGCAGATGCATGCACCAAGCGTATCAGTCTTAGTAACTATTGTTGGTTTTGAAAGCTATTAAAAAACTCCTCTGAAGAAACATCATATTCTAGCAAATACAGAGAAAATTATAAACATCTGGAATTCTAGCTCTGCACATGCTGCTTTTAGCAACAGGCTTAATTCCCTGAAATTCACTCTTCTTCTAGTGTTAGCTGAAGAGACCCAGATGTCTTCCTTTCTGCAGCAGGAACAATGTCTGGACACAGACACATGTTCTCCAAAAGCAGAAATATTCAAGTCAGTTGGTGAGCCACACAAGTAGGCTATTTATGTATAGATATGTCTGCAATGCTTAATCCTAGATGCCAACAGTTCCACTGAGAGAGATGCCATATCTAGCAACAATGGAATAAATGTCAAAGAGGGAAGACACAGACAGATTTAATTATTTTCCTTTTCTTTTTTAACAGTAGTTATAGTTGGGATGAACAGATGTAGCTCTTGCTTACCCACCCACAATTCAAGTAAGCCCTCTTTGTCACAATTCATATTTTTAGCAAGCTGCTAGGTCCTATCTTCACCGACTTGCCTACAACTAACATGTTTAGTGCTATGTTCCTTGCTAAATAGAGTCTAACACCTTTTTTTTTTTCCCAGTTCAGGCGAGTCTTAACTTTACTATAAACCATTTAAAAACGAGGCTGTACAAGAGACTCTCCCTTGGCAAGCAGTCTGGCCAGACCAAGTGCACGTAAGTCTGCAAAATGGTTTTGCAGCCAGGTTAAGCCAAGTATACTGGCCAGGGAACATCTATTATAGCCTCTAGTATAAGAAACTTACTTAAAATATTACTGAAATTAAAAAAAAAAAAAGAAAAGAAAAAGAAAAAAAAGTATCAGGAGAAAATAAAAAGAGTTTCTGGCCTTATGACAGCCAGCTGGGATAATTCTCATCAACTGACAGGAAGGAGAATCAGTAGGAGCCTTGCGGTCCAGGTACCAGATGGGCAGCAAACTGGGCAGAAAGTCTGCCATTCCCACCTGCACCGCAGAGCCAAGGAGGTGAATAAGCAGCTTGTGAGGAGCTCTACATAGTTCAGCCTCTGTAGTGGATGTGGATAAAAGGCAAAGAAGGAAAGAGCCTGGGTGTTGTGCTCCACCAGTCCTCAAGGAATAATCTGTCCTTTTATTGTGCAACAGAAAATGAACTTCACCACAGCTTTTTAAGAAGGCAGATAGTGAAGTCATCGTTAGCATCTTCCTATTAATTGTAGAATGGTTTGGGTTGGAAGGGACCTTTAAAGGCGATCTAGTCCAACCCCCCTGCAAGAAGCAGGGGCATCTTCAACCAGATCAGGTTGCTCAGAGCCTCATCCAACCTGGCCTTAAATGTTTCCAGGGATGGGGGGGATCAACCACCTCTCTGGGCAACCTGTTCCAGTGTTTCACCATCCTCAGTGAAAAAATTTCTTCCTTATGTCTAACATAAATCTACTCCCTTCTAGTTTAAAACCATTACCCCTTGACCTATCACAACAGGTCCTGCTAAATGTTTGTCCTCATCTTTCCTATAAGCCCCCTGTAGGTACTGGAAGGCTGCTATAAGGTCTCCCCAGAGCCTTCTCTTCTCCTGGGTGAACAACCCCAACTCTCTCAGCCTTTCTTCACAGGAGAGGTGCTCCAGCCCTCTGATCATTTATGTGCCTCTTCTCTGGACCTGCTCCAACAGGTCAGATTCTGCTTTAAAAATAAATTAAAGCCTCCAGAGAAATTTATATTTTAATGCAAAAGGTTATTTTCTCTTCAAAATCTGCTACATGGGAAGTTTTAAGCTAGCTCTACTTTGGCATCAGCTGCTAACTTATGGTGTACAAAATCTTTAAGGTGCTTTTAACAACTCTGAGCTCAGGTTAGATGGGAACATCAACAGTTTTGAAGCGATCTATGGAAACTAATAGAAATTTTATCTGTAAAAAGGGGAGAACCAAACAAAAACAAATCCTCAATGCTGAAACCCAGAAATTACAACTCATAGGATTACTAGATGTTTTTGCTTAAATACCTTCCCTTTTGAGGCATCTCTTCCAAATTCTAATCCCCATACTGGAACATATACAGAAAATGCCTATGAGCACAAGCAGAACATTCATCACAGCCCGAGAGAGAGACAGTGTTCTCACCTTCAGCGTTTCATTAAATTCTGGATTGGTGCTGTTACTTTTAATTTTGGTCTTGCGTTTACTTTGGCGGGACTTATCAGGCAGAAGGTATGCTTTGACATATCTGCAGAGCAAGTAGTAAATTATTAGCAAGGAATAAAAATGACCAGTTTGAGAAAGGACCTGACATTGTTGCATCAGCAACACATATAAGGAAATTAATTTTTGCAGTTTTAACAATGTACACATGTAACAGAGACTATGTGAAACATGGAAAAGTATGGTCTTTATCTACAAACATAGCCATGTTAGTCAGACAGGATGAGAATAACAAAAGGTAGAGCTAAATTAATTTACTCATTGTCTGAATAGCAGAAAGCTTTCCCTTTTGTATTATATGATTACTGACTGGTTACATACAAGACCATATACACTGAAAATACAAGAGAATGAAAAACTTCATACCTTGTATACAATAGGATTACACATGATTAGAGACACTAATTACTACTTACTGATGAGAGAGTTTACATATTATCCTGAAAACTATAATGAGAAGCTCAGAAAACACGATCCTTACAATGTGAATCTATGGATGCATGAAACCAACATTATCTCTATCCCACCCACCCTCCAAAACATCACTTCTCTCATATACTTTCAGTTTTGATTGTAGAAGTAGGAAGTCAAATTAGCCTTCCTATTCCTTCATATGTTTTGCCCTTTTACTATCAAACAGGTTGATAATTTAAGTAATATTATTGTTTCCCCAGAGCAGGCACACATAATAAACATGTTGAAAATGCAATTCCTACAGGGAATCAAAAAATCAACCATCACCAGAATGCTGACTTGTAGCAACGGGATCCTATGAGCTCTCAGGCTCATATCACAACCCCAGGCTATGCCACTGACTACAGTACGCGATGTGGTGGAGGACACCACTTGCATAGCCTTAAAGGAAGTTCTTCTCTGTGCTTACGGATCAGTCCTTTGCTTCTTCTCATCTGCAACTGCCAGGTTTCTGCAACTTTTCACCAGGATGTTGAGGGCACCTGTTTTGTAGCTGTAGGTGATGTTGAGAAGGATTTCACCACTGACCTTCAGGTTGCTATAGTCACCAGTTTCGCTGTACACACTCAGCATGCTGTTAATACTAGTCTGGAGAGGGAGAGAGAAAGGACTTAGAAGTTTAAACAAATTACTTTTTTTCCAGAATCTGCTTTTTTCATATAGCTACAGCCTTGCAATATTGTCACACTTGTTAGGACTTGCTATGGAAACAGATATATCATAGAACAGAAATATCATCATTTGTTGTAAAAGGGAATAAGAACTATAACTAATAATAGCTTA
Source organism: Tetrax tetrax (assembly GCA_009806455.1). Classification (NCBI taxonomy): domain Eukaryota; kingdom Metazoa; phylum Chordata; class Aves; order Otidiformes; family Otididae; genus Tetrax; species Tetrax tetrax. Next base: position 66,222 of record WHYT01015531.1, on the reverse strand, counting down.
AATGTCTAGACAGCTGATGTTTTTCCATGCAGGACTCAAAACTGATTTATAAACATGACTAAATCTAAATTACCACCATTTAATTCAGGCATGAACTGAAGAGCAGACAGGCTACATAAATTGTAAGCTCAAACAAGTTCCAAGCAGGAAAAAAAAACAAACCAACCAAAAAAAAAAAAAAAAAAAAAAAAAAAAAAATTACTTCTCTGGCTCAGCTATCCACCTAATTTTTACTGAGTCTCATAAGACAACTGCTGACAGAACCATTAGAAAAAGTTATAAGGATGGTTTCCATAATAGGGATGGTATAAATCCATGTTTGTTTAAAGTGACACTCACCTCTCATTAGCAATTCTAAAAGAATGAGCAAAATTCACTACCCACCATTACTGCAATTTTCCTAAAGCCAAAAATTATTTAGCAATAATCCCACAACATTTTCCACTGCCATGTGATACAACACCTCTCAATTTCTTTTTTTTTCACTCATACCATGCAGAGTATTGCTCTGAGGATTTTCTCTTCCAAAAGATTGCAATTAGGAAAGAAATAAATATTTTTAAAGAAAACCAGAGCAGTATGCTCATTACTAGAAACAGAGGCATTCGAGAAATCTGGTGCATGTTTTCTTTTGAGCCATCAAGCAAGATTGCTCAAAAACATATATAACCATCTAAATCCTAACAGACAAGAACCTTGCAAGACATACAGGTACAGTCTTCAACAAAAAGGAAGAAAAGAGAGAGAAACCTTAAAAGTAAGCTAAACAGAGGATTCAGGAGAACTCACAGTATCACCGTCTGTTTCAGGCACATTTAAATATGTCCATTTTCTGTCAGAGCCTTCTGGGGAGTTCTTTAAAGAAGTCAGTGCAAAAGATCAAGAGAAAAGAGCATTAGATAGCTGCAATAAGAAATAATAAGAGCAGTGATAAATCTTTACCTATACAGACAGGTAAAGGAAGTTTGTACTGCAAAGCCATAGTGAGAAAGAAAGAAAAAGATATAACCAAATCAGAGAAATTCTAAGTGTTTTCCATCTGCTTCAAGTATTGAAGGACACATGGCTCAAGGTCATTAATGGGAAATTAATTATCTGCTGTATCAAAATAAAGAAATTACATTTTAGAACACCAACTCAGCAGATTTGGAAGATTTGTATTGGATTGTATTTGGACTTGTCCCCATTTACGTCTGCACGAAGTCAATCCTCACTTAAGCTAGTCAAAAGCAAGCATTCATATATTGGCAGGATTGGTGCCTTTGTAAGAAAATGCAGTTTCTCTGTGGAGTTTGTAAGAATGAATAAAAACGCACACAAATGTTTAAACATGTCACACTGTGGGGAAAAAAAATATAGTACTAGTATATTTGAGGAAACACTTTCCCCTCTCTGCTTGCTAGAGCAGTACCTGGAAATCTCACCAATGACCTCAAGGAAAACTGAGGAGGGAAGGGAGGAAGGAAGAGCACAGACAAGGGGAAGAGCCACACAAAAAGAATTGGTCTGTGGCAAAACTCAACTCTCTGAGCACCTTGCCTAAGGGCTCTGCAGCGAAGAAAGTTGGAGGGCTAAGCAGGCCTGTGCCAATATGGTTATCAACCACAGAAATGAAACACCAGAAAAAGCAACCATTATCCATAAAGTTAATTTTATACATCATATTGGAATAATAAACAGCAAAAAAAAAGGGTGGGGTTTTGGTATTTCTACTGTCTGCCTTTAGCCTTCATTTAAAAAAAAAAAAAAAATGCTTGTCCTTTTTATTTCTTTGTACAAGTGGCTGAAATTCCATGAACAGGACTGGTTAAAATTACTGGAGAATTAGCAACACACCTCAACAAATGTGTTATATTTCCTCCTAATCCTAACACGCGTCGAGCTAAATTCCTGCCTTTAGCATTTATGCATTTCTACCTCTAGCACGGGTATCTTTGGACACTGTTAGTGAACATAACAGTCCCAGTATGTGCTACAAAATGCCTAAGTTATCCCTGTAATAGTAAAGTAACAATTTGTGTTACTTTTCTCCAGAAAAGAAGGTTATACCAACACGAGAAGGTGGATGCGTTTTTCTCTACTGAAACCAAATATTCTTTTTATTGATCTTTGGGTAAGTGGGCAACAAGGGATAAATGATTGGGAAAAAACGCGACAGAGTCCTAAACAAATAGATGACCTCTGACCCTAGAATTTATGCAAACACAATTTCTGAATTGCTTACAAACCACAAATAAGGTAAGGCAAATTTACTAGGAGTATTTGATATACTTGATTTTTTTTCCCCCCAGAGTCTGTACCGTGGCATTTACACTGGACATCACATATACTAAGTGTTCTTAAGAAATCTACTCATTTTCCAGTTTCATAAGTAGTAAACAACCACCACATATGTAGGATGCAGAGCCTCATTTTAGTACCTCACTAAGAATTATATTTGTTTTGCATCATATCTTATCAACTGCAGTAAGGCACTGGAACAATTCAGTCTTATTGACGTGATAGGTCTTGACAAAACCACATTAATGTGTTTAGCAGAGGAATCAGTGAAGGATGCAGGGAAAACTAAATTCAAGGTTCATGTATTAGCTTTGGGAAAACACAAAGAAAAATACCCCAGTGCTGAGATACAGCTCCTGTTCAATGTCATTTTCCATTCCCATTTTTGCTCACTCATTTTACAGGTAGATTTCAAGTATCTTTACCCTGAGATATTTTTCTTTACCTCCAATGCTCACTGTTAAGAGTACTCATAGTGTACTTTAAATTCTCATATTCAAAATGAAAAAAACAAAGAAAAAACATGCAGTTAGAACCTACTGTTCATTAATAACATTATTTCAACGTGACTTAATAGTACACAGTTATTTGAGAGATAAGCATATTAAAGAAGTCTGTACAGTACAGAAGGCTCAAAGGCTTACAACAAGCAGAGTAAAGGCAAAAGTAAGGGGGGGGGGATGTTACTAACTAGTAAATCACATAAGCAGAATTAAAAAAAAAAAAAGTAAAATTGACCTGCTTTTCCAGGTAGAAGCAGCTTGTCATTCGCAACTTTGCCATTAACATAGCACGCAGTGACATTAAAAATCATGTCATGGTGAATACAGAGAAACGAGCATTGAGATGTGAGATCATCTCAAACCTACAGCCCTGGAAAAGCTACGCTCTGCTTAAGGAAAAAGGTCAAAGGGAAATCTACAGCGAAGGACAAAACCCAACGTACAGGCAGAATGCTGCCTACAGCAGATAGTGGGAAGGGTCTATAAACGCAGTTCCTCAGTTAGTGGCCTAAACAGAGAAAGCACTTAAGCACCTGCACCTCATATCAATATTCAGAGGAAATAAAAATAATTCTGTCTATAAAATCCATAGGACCAGCAAGCATTGGAGACAATTAGTCATTGTCAACCTCGGGTAAGTGAGTCTAATTAGACCAGTGTCAACGGGCTAAGTTGAAGTGAAGTGCCACAAGTCTCTGTTGTGTTTGTTTCTGTGAACTAAACAATTCAGAAGGGAAAAGAGTCTGGACATGGCCAGATCTAAGACAGAAAAATGCTCTGTGACAGCAATTTTCTCAGTCCTTTCTCCTCCCTAGGTAAGCCAAACTTGGTTTAGCCAACTCCATCTCTTTGGGATCAAGAACTTAAGTGGGCGTTCGCTGGGCCCTGCTTGCATGGGGACTAACAGGGATGCAGTCTAGAAAGGTCAGTTCATTGGTTACTGTCATGGACCAAATTTTCTCTTCCCTTTTAACATGCAGACTCCTCATGTTCCTTCATCCTCTTCAACTCTCTCATCTTCTACCTGGAGTTTGTTGCAGTTTTCTGATGTTCTCTATGCTGATCAGAGCTATAATTGGGCACAAGTCATGAAGAAGAGCAGCGAGAGAGGGCTCTGTGACTTTTCTGAGGATGTTATTAGTTGCCCACATCTTAAGTGTCAGATCCCCAAAACAAGGCACACAGCAGGTAGTCATAAGCTAGAAATGTTAAAGGCTACTTTTATCATCCATTTTCCTTCTCAGTGAATATCAGACTGCATAACGAACTGCAAGGCTTGTTATATCAATTCTGTTGCATCTCAAGCACTTGTTACAACCTGAAAATGCAGCTATCCTTTTAAAACAAACATTAAGTTGCAACAGTTAGAGAACCAGAAGACTCAGATATCTGATTTACAGTATATAGTTTGTTGGTATGACAAGAAATAAAAGGATATAACAGAAAAATACTACCTTTATTGCAGAAGGTAGAAAAGTCACCAACGCAAACCCCCAAATATCTCCCTCCTCACTGTAAAGAGAAATACCTTTCATATGTGGGTGGCACAACATCATGTAATGAAGAATGGGAGGAGCTAGGTTGGGGGATGGACAATGGTACCACAGAAGTGGTATGTATACAAGCACACAGATGAGTATTTGTCTCCCAAGAACCTGAACAATCAGAAAGGGGTTTGAGATGGAAGATCCCACCGTAGCCTTGTTCTCTTCATTTCAAGTAAATGATTAAGTGCTCCTCTGCAAAGCTCAGTAGTCATGTATTGCAAACACCTACAGTTTGTCTTCTCCACATGTCAGCTTGGTAGTAACCTAAGTATGTGAGGAAATCCGCTGATGGCAAAATCGTTTTCTCTTTCCATGCACTGCAGAGAACAGCATTTTAGCTTTGAATAGCATTAAAATATAATAGAAAAACTATCTAAATATTAAAGGATGTTCCTCAAGAGCAGGATGAAATATGATCTGCTGCTAAGTGGTATGAAGTGAAACTCCTTTTTGGAGGAGCAATGGTCTTCTGCGGAAGGAAAATTTCTGTTTTCTACTCAAGATCTGACTGTTGATAATTCATTTGTCAAATGTCTGTGTTTCCTTGAATAATGAGAAGCCATTATGTCATCAATATCTTCTTCTGTTTCATTCAGATAATCCTAAATGATAAACAGGCATTGTAGTCGTCATGTTCTGCTCTGTATTTGGTGAGCTGCTGTTTTGTTTCATGTATTTTCCCCTCTAGGAAGATGGTGCAGTGTGCATTTAAAATTCTGATCTCTAGAGGAATTATTTACATTTTCCACACCTTTGCACAGGCACTCAGCCTAAGGAAAAAATATGCTGTTATGGTTTCAGGGTTCTATTGCTCAAGAATGGAAAAACTTGACACACATACTTCATATCTTATTCTGGAGGCACACACCTTTGCATGGCCAACAACTGTGCACATAAACAAAGCCCACTTCCATGACTACTAAATCCCATGTGAATTACCTTATGCTACTTACTAATATTTGGATTCAGGAATTCAGGTTTGAAAATCTTAGAGGTGGTGAGAATTTTTCAAATCTTAACAAAAGAAATGAGTGAATTAAGGTTCAATACCAGGGGCCAGAGGATCACTGACACTGGTTTACTTGAAGATGTTTGTAGCGAGAAGCCATTAGACAACTGATTTCTTGGTTACAGTCCAGGTTCTATGTTTTTATGAGTCATATTTTTTACAATTCAGCAATCCAGTTTTCCAGTTATTAACCACATTTATATCAGCCACACTCACACAAATGGACAAGCACACAATTTGCATTAGACATGCACCCTTTCATGTCGTCTTTGGTGACAGGTGACGATTTCATGAACAGGAGCATTCACACAGACCCACTTTCTAACAGGCAGTGCTGAAAGCCTTGGGTTACTGTGAAGCCACATGGGAAGAAACTTGTCCTGCCATCATACACACTGAATATATTTGAGGGCTAAGCAAAAAAATGTGGATGATGTGCATGTTTTAAAAATAAACTCCTGTATTATTTTAATATTTTTTTAGAAGGAGGAAAAATCGGTAATTGCACAGCTTCATATATATGCTTGAGTTTGAATAAGAAAGACTAAACTGTAACATCTTTAGCTCATATACAGAAAAAAAATAATTTTCCTCTTTTAAACGCAGCCATAAGGCAAAATTTAAAAAGAAATTTACAATCTGGTTGATGGTCCTAATAGCACTGTTAACTTTCACTTAAAGTTACAGGAAAATAACCCAACAGACAGTTATCATCCTATTACATATAGCTTGGAAATTTCAAGAATTTCCTTAAACCGTATGGCAGGTGTTTTGAAAGACTCTGCTTTTAGTTTTAATGGAAGTCAAATGCTCAACTTCCTGATATCTGCTTTGCAGAAGTAAAAATCTCACATGGTGACCTACTTCAGTCTCTATTGCTTAGTAGCTCTCACTCTCTTAAACTAAACAGAGAAGTACTGTATTCAAACTCCGGAGTCTCAAAGACTTCTACGCTAATCAGGAAAATCAGAGCAGAGCAGAATGCTGCTAGAGAGCGGAACTGTTACAGTTTGCGTAAAGATCTGCAGAGCATTTGTCACCAGTGTGCATGAAACTAGCTGTTACATCTCTTCTTTGCTCCAGTAACTGAACTGAAATAAAACTATCTGAAAGTGATGCAAAACTTTCTATTACTACTTTCCAATTGTTATTGAGCAGAGGGAAATCAGGACAAGCCATCACACTATTTGGGACCAAAATTTACATACTGAAGCAAACTTTCCTCTTAGCTTCATGTTCTTACAGCGTGCTTCCTCTGCTGGCTTCTTCTCTTTTTAATCTATTCAGGGCACTGTTACTACCCCACAGGAAAAAAAAGAAGTCACCGATACGTTGTACTCTAAGGAAAAAGACCATGGAGACACAGGCACAACAGAGCAAACTATTCCAGGGAGACAGATAAAAGAGCTGAATCCTTCAAAAGTAAAAAACAAAAAATCCTAAAATAAAACCAAAAATCCCCACCCCACTCTTCACTTCTATTCTCCTCATTTACTTCAGAATTAAGTGATGTACTTAAGTTTAAAATCTGGCATGAGAATACACAATTTTCTTTCTTGCCCATGCAACAGTAAGAACCAAGTCTGGTAACACATGCAAAGCTTTCCTGTTTTTATACATACCTGTGGACTTTAAAATAAACAATGCTACATTTTTATTGCTGAATAATTAAACACAGGACAAAAAAAAATAAGTAAGGCTACATCTTCAGACTGGAGTGTTTCAGGTCTAGATGATCAAATATTAAGTGTTTCACAGAGAGGCCTAACAACAGCTAGCTAACTACCAATTATTGTCTGCAAGTAGATACCTAAAACTAAAAAAAATGGTTAACATTTAACCTATGCTCTTAATCCACTTTGCACCACAATGATTATGTTTCTCGGGAGGTATTACAGAACTGCAACTACATAATTGGTTAGTGTTATTAACTTATTAAAGTTAGAACTAGTAGGACATTAATCTCATGGTCTCCAGTGGGGGTTATAAAAATGCACATTATCCAATTACTTCTAATAAAGCAGCTGAGCATGTAATGAACACTACTTGGGCTGGAATTCATCACACACCTCTCCAGGAAAGGTGCTAACACTTGGGCACAACACTAGATTTAACTGGTTCCCCGTACTCCTTGATAAATACATACTACAGTGTGCGGGTTTCTAGGGGTTGTCCCTTTTCGCTATCAAGAGCAACACTAAGTTAGAGAAGCAAAATACTCGTGCAGTTTTCCAGCTAATCTCTCTGTACATGTAATGGATTTTCCTGACAAAGCTGGGAGCAAAGCAACTAAAAGTCTTTTCCATTTCAGTTGCTAAATTCCAGCATTCTGCGTATCCTATTGAGATGCAGCATCTCCCACATCGCTGCTGCCATCTCCCATCACCCAGGAATGAGACTGAAGGACCTCAGCTAGCTCCACCAGCCAGCCAAGGAGAAAAGGAGGTATAACTTTCCTCAGGCTGCAGGAGATGTTATCTTATTCAGATCTCGTTCTTTTTGCTTCTTATATCAAGCACCAAATAAACTGAACTCCATCAAGAATACAACTTCTATCTGAAAACACTGCATTCATAATGAATAGAGGGCAAGACTCTGAAGAACTCCTGTGAGTCAAATTACCCTGAAAAAGAATATGGTAACACTAAAGCTGATGAATGCAATCAATTTATTTCATATGACAGAGCAAGCAAGGACATGGGTAGAATTAGAGACCTACGGACCCTGTTATGACTGAAGCTCAAAGGTGCATTAGCACTCTCACAGACCCTGGAGTAACTAAATCAAGGTTATAGCACAAGAGAGGTCTCCTGTGTTAGCAAAAAAGCTAGAGAGTTGTTGAGATGCAATCTGAAATTTCATTCAGAGTCAGCAAGAAAGAAAAAAAAAAAACCAAAAAAAAAACCCCAAAAACCAACAAAAAAACCCCACTCCTCTGAAGAAGAGGAAGAAAAAAAAATAAAAAATCAAAGAACAGAAAACCACTCTGGACTGGCAGCTCTGGCACCTGCTTCAGAGAAATCCCTAAGTGATAATTACCGCACCCTGTACAATTAGAGTAGAAGACTGATACAAAGGTATTTAAGTTTGTATTTTCTTATTTTATGCTTTTCTTCTGCAATACTTTCCAGCTTCTTAATTAAGAACATATCCTTTTTCATTACTACAATTAAAAACCAAACAATTTATTTTTTAAGTTTTCCTTCCACAGAAATCTGACATGCAGGAAGAGCTTGTTTTCTTTCCTTAAAGATTAACCCAAACAAAGCAATGCTGCAGGCAAATTATCTGAAACAGATGGGAATCCCAACACATTGTTTTCCACTGAGCCGCAAGTATCAAATGCTACAAGAAGAGGAGACAACTCTGAAAAGAGCAGATGGTAGGGAAGGACTATGACAATAGACAGAATGCATAAACCATAACGCAGAGGGTTATGGTTTTTTTAAGCTACGAGCAACATTTGGAAACTTCAGAACAAACTATGATTAGATTAAGAATTATTTAAATAAATCTTTTTTTTTTTTTTCCCTTGTGCATATTTAACAAGTTTGGAAATTATTTTATAGCATTGGTGCACATCTGCAACTTGTGTGTCTTGGGTATGTGCATAAGAGGAGAGGGAAGTTGCGGATCATGTCAGGAAAAGCAGCTCACAGAATACATAAAAAAAGGCATGGAGCTGTATGGGAGAAAACAGTGAACAAGAATAGGAGGCAAGCAACGGTAACAGAACAGAAAGTTGGGGCTTCATGGGCTAAAAATGGGGGAAAATAAAAACCAGACAAAGATTAAAGCTCAGCACCCGAATTAAAATCTAAGAAAATATGAATTATCATAACTTTGGAGCATGTGTAATATAGTGCCTGAAATCTATCTTCAGGACAGATTTTTTCCACCTGTAAACTCAGAAATCAGTAAATCAATAACAAACTGTAACCATGACTATTCATTCTGTAGTCACCGTACTCAGAAGATGAGGCTGTTTAAAAACTCATTAAAAATATCTCCAAAATAATGCTCTGCAATACTATACTTCACATTGATATACCAACAGTGCTGATTTCACAAGTCTGAACAAACAGGATTTCCACCAGATAAACATTTACATATTTTTGACTCACCAGTTCCTGATCTAAGGCACTAGGTACAGATCTGCTTCTTATGCTCAGAGCATCCTCATTTCCTTCAGAGAAAGATTCACTCAAATCTATCTCAGATCGGCTATGATCTGGAAAATAAAAACAATTAAAATGTTCTCTATAATTTGTACAAAAGTATTCCCTTTCATCTTCCACACTTTAATAAGTGTTGTCTCAAATTAAATTGTTTTTTTAAGAAAAAAAAAAATCAAACCAATACTTTAGGTATCTGTCACAAAATCATGACAACTGAACACCAATATATTAAATGGAAAAATACACTTTCTGATGCTGTTCAGCCTTCTAGCCAATACTATTTCCCCTGCACTATTTATCTGCTGCAATTGTCTCCCATGGATGACACTATAGCTCAAGGTTTTGTCTTTCTCTGGTAGCCCTATAAGACTGGAATATTGCAAAACTTGCAGTCCAAGTGTTCACAGTGATTGTCACATCTCCCACCACCACCAAACTCTCCTCAGCGTCTGCTTCGGAATTAAGCAACAAGGGATACAGATGGACATAGAAAGTATTTCTGCCATTAGTGCAGAAAGAGGGAGGAAGCAAACAAGTCTTGAGACCCACACCAGTTTACTTCAGTCCTATGGGTCTCCCACTCTATAGGTATAAGACACATTCAATTTCTTGGAGAAAGATTTTCTTAGTCCTCCCCATAGAAATCTTTTGTGTGACTGTTCAATGTATCAAGAAAGAAAGAGGGGGGAGATAATACTTTTAGATCCCACAGGTAGGAATCTGGAAAGTTTTTAACTGTTCCTCTTCTACCTGGGCTGTAGCTGATGTGACGGGAATGGTCACTCTCCGGAGCTTAACGTCCTCTGAGATCCTCTAATGAGGAGATAATGAAGAGTCTGAAGTCCCAGGTTGCCTGCAAATTTGCTCAACATTGCTCTGCTTTGGTAACAGGAGGCCAGTTCTTTTTCTAGTGGGAAACCTCTATTTTGTAAGGTAGCAGTTACGGGAGAATTTTCACTTCATAAAGAAGTAGCAGCCTGTAACATCTCTGCCTGGAGTTGTTGCACTGTATAATATTCTCAAAGAAACTCTGACGCTTTCAAGTTGAAAAAACTAAGGTGAAGAACATTACCTCCTTTGATTTGCTCCGTGGGACGTGCCACTAGGTTTCTGCTTTGGGCTAAATTCAGCTGAAACAAAGCGAGCCCTGCTGTGTTTTGGAGAGAAACCTTTAAATCTGAACCCACTCTGTTAGCCCTGTAAGAAGCCAACCGAGTGCCTGGAAGAAGCAGAAGAGTGCAGGGTGCTCCTGCCTCCTATTTCAGATAGGAAAAGGAGGATCTCCACTCATGGTTGCAAAGTGGCTCTGACAGCACCTTCATGTGCAAGCCTCACTTACCTAACAGCCTCCAATGAAAAGAGGTAAATTACAGAAGAATCAACTGGTTCGGTGCATCACATATAAAAATGAAGTGATATGAAGTCCATAAGGAACTTGTTCTCTGACAGCACATTGTTTCCTAAATTTGCTTCTGGGCAAAGCAGGTGTGAAATGTAATGGCAGCAGCACAGTAGTATTCTCTACAGTTGACCACAGAGGATAATTTAGCAATGTGCAATTATGAATGAAATCTTGTAACAGTTGCAAGAGCATATGATTTACCTAATGTTAACATCGTGCCAACACTACTGGGGTTAAGATTACCATTTTTTCAAATGTAAAACTTGTGAAGTGGTATAAATTTGGTTAGTAAAAGGGAAGAATTTTCAGCATGAATATGAACAAATTTATGAAACATACATCTGATCTTTCAATGCGCTTTAAGAACAAAAGGAGCAGAGTCACAAGCATAGGGATGATCCCCTGCTGATAAAGGCTGGCAGAAAGAAGAAAAAGACTTAATACTTGCCTGATGACAAAGATACCCTAGAAACTGCAATGGAAGGTGTTCCAGATGATTTCCTACAGTGCTTCTTTACTAAATCTTCAGGTACACTTTCACTTGCTGGAATAATCATGCCATTTTCTAAGCCAGTGTCCTGCCCAATAAGAAAAAATGCACATCCCATAAACACGAAAAGCGAGCTTATTCATAGTCTACAGAAGTGTCATTTCTATTAGCTCTCAGAACTCCAACGCTCCTTTAGCATCCAGTCTGTTACTGAATATATTGAGATTACAATATAATCTGCTTCACTTAGCACAGATTATACATAAAATTTGCACAAAGATGCGATTCATGCATACATTCTGAATTTGCAACTGAAGAATTGGAGCAATGTGTCGGAAGTAAGAGGAGGGAAGTGAAGCACTTACATGTATTAAAAGTTCACTTAGCCTGGAAATTAAAAAAAAAAAAAAAAAAGAAATAGAAGATAAACCCTATTGTTTTTATACCAGCATAATAATTTCAGTCAGGGTAAAATCAAATGGACTTGAACTAATTAAATTATGCCAGTATAATCCCGTTTAAAAAAAAAGCAAATATGCTTGATATCATTATGGCTTTTTGCCTTCCTCTAAAGGAATAGCTAATGACATAACTCCCTCTAAATTAAACAGATTGGCCTTTTTCAACCAAATCTAATGTGCTTGAAATCAAGTCAGTCTGTGTGCCAACAAGACTGTAAATAAAACAACTACTAATTTATTTACAGCTCCTAGAACTGCCCTTCATATATACTAACTTATTTTTTTTATCAGGAAAGACAATATATGAGACCAAGTATTCGGAAGTTAGAAAAAAATTGATGTGTTCAATAGGGCTCTGATCTCAAATGCTCATCTACATTTTTCCAAAAATGAGTGGTAAAAGGCATTACCTCTGACCATAAATTTCACTTTCCTTGTACATGTAAATCATGGTAACTTGGAATAACTTGTAAGTACAATCCTGATTTCTTAAGAGGGGTGACTGAAACAAATTCAGGATGGGCGTCTCAGTGCATAGCCAGCAGTTGTTTGACAAACAGGCAGGCTGCCTGGGAACGAGAGTGTGTCTGCTTCTGCCTAGATGAGCCACATCCTTCTCCTTCTTCCAAAACAGCCAAGGTGGCTAGCTCAGATGTGGCCACCTACATCCCAAAAGGCTTAACAGGCCTTAACAGGAATCCCACTTTTCATTTTGCTAAAGCGTCTAGCGCACATTTTGCCTTACGCCATAATTTATAGAGAGCCCAGGGTCACAATCCAGAAAAACCTAAAATCAGTATGGCCTGATCTTCTGCAAGTCCTAAGCTTGCCAAGTTTCCCTTAGAAGTCAGCCATGCTGGAAAGTCACATCCTTAGTTCATAGCACTTACTAAAGTCCCGGAAGTGCCAAAAATGCATACTCCTATCCCTTGATCCCTTGTGCTTCCCAGTTCAGAATCTGTAATTCATTATGTAGTGCTGGACGTTAACAGCAATTTTTAGACAAAAGAAAAAAAGTCTACCAAACCAAAAACCACATCACGGACAGAGCGTGACAAATTCTGTTCTAGTAGAGATCTTCACTGGTCCCAGCAGAATTAAGGAAGAAACAAAATCACCCCTGTCAAGCTTGTCCTTTCTGGGCTACGAATTGTTCTAGCAGGGTAGATGCCAGCCAGCTCATCTTGCTTAGCATCAGCTGTATTTGGTATCAGGTCTACATCACTGTACTTACCCTGCTATAATCTGCAGTCATGCTGCGTGTGCTGAGTGTCGGAGACCTCGGGAGGGAAGGTATGGAAACGTTGCCTCTGTTCCCAGGACCCACGGCCCCTTTCAGATGGCTTGCAGTGGCCTCTGCATCACTGCTGTTCAGTGAAAGCGTGCTCCCTCTGGGATGGAGAGAAGAGCATTATTGCTTCGAGCAAATTAAGGCAACTCATTTAGCAAACCATTGCAAGAAAACAGCCATAGTAACAGTTTAAGAGAATAACATTGCCACAGATGAACTGTGTGATCCACTGCAAGGAAATCGTCACCTGGAAGGAAAAACACAGGCAAAGTTGAATTAAAATTACTTTATACATGCAAGTAATACAAATATTTTCAGGACTTCTACCAGAACTGCTAATAGCCCAAATGGGCAGCTCTTGTTCAGGCTGCAGAAGCTGCATTTATCCATGCTCATTTTGCACTACATTCATATCCCAACAGTGGGTGCAACAACTCATGTAACGCTTCCTACCAGGCTGCTCCTTGGTTTAAAGAAAAACTATGGTGACATGACAGTTCTGACCACTTCTGCAGCCAATGTTAATGCCAGCACTATCTCCAGAAAGTTCAAAATCCTTGGCTGTCTGCTCTCCATCCTCTCCAGAAAAACAGCAACTTGCTCACTGTCCTATTTATATTGTAATAATGACTCTTGACCCAAACTGGTCGATTCTTCCAACCAGCATGGAAAGCTAGGAAAGATGGACAAGTCTTTTTGCCAGGTTTCATGTTACCACAACTCAACTGCTGTCTAATACCACAACAGGGAGAAATTTTTCCATGGGACATCTTCTATTAGAAAATACTGATTAGTCTATGTGAAAATTGAGAGTCAGAAACGGTATGTTGTTGCACTTTTTTGACCTTTTGAAATAACTAAAATTAATTCAAAATGTATTTCAACACATTTCCAGTTACAGTTTTATTTTCATTTGAAATTTGATTTATAGTATAAATACAAGTTCTTGGCTGATCTACTTTTCTTTCTCCACAAACATCAGCTCAAACTTTTAATTTTTCTTCACAGTTCAAAAAAAAAAAAAAAAATCACAAAAAGTCTTGCAGGACAGTAACAGTTCTGCATACATTCCTACTTAGTACTTAAAAAAAAAAAAAATACTGGTAAACAGGCATTGGGTAGGAACTGCACCCTTTTCCATAGGGAAAATAGTGTCAGAGGACAATAGTAGTGCAAATTTGCTTGAGAAAATTTTTTGAACTTACAGTATATTTTCAGCCAAAAGAGGCTTGCTTAATAAATATTTTAGATTTTTAGGCATCTTCATTGTACTGGACAGCAGCTGAGTTTCACCTTCACTTAGTTTAGGCTGTCATATCACGTTTACAGTAAAAATCTTCTGTACCACAATTTTTATAAGAACTGCTGTTGAACTGAGAAAAAAAAAAACACTCTGGAACACAACACCTCCTGTTTCACCGCTATGTTAAGCCGTGAGCATAGGCTCTGCATCCACATTGGTGGAGTTACTGAAACAAGGAATACTAAGGAAAATCCCAGACACCAGGACTGTCTACAGATGTTGTGCAACCATGTTTTTGCCTTTTACTGAGCATATGGTAATCTTTTTAACAATTACTATCTGATTTTGTATATTGACAACAGTAGATACTGCATAATAAACACACACTTATGCATGTGCACGTCACATATGTGCACTGCTACATCTTAATTTGATGACCTAGTGATCAACAAATTCTACTAAATGCACTTTGGTTGAAATTTAGTTCTATCTGTTTACATAAAGATGCATCTTCGGTGCTGCAAAGTCAGGAAAATCAAGGTTACTGGCTGCCATCTGTATTTTATCAAAGCTGATGGACTTAGATGCCCACATCTTAATTTCCAAACCTGCCAGTGTATGGAAAGTAGACAAAATGTTGAAAACCTGACTTTGATTGCATGCCACATCACTTTTGATGGATTGTTGTGACTTTTCGCTACAAAAATTGTTACAGATTTCTTTTCCTCACTGTGTAAACTAATGTGAATCCAGAGACGCATTCAGAAGTAATAGTGGGCTGGGATAAAAGATTTGAGAATGGATTGAGAGCAACCCCTTCTTCCTGAGGAGAAGGACTTGGGGGTGTCGGTTGATGAGAAGCTCAACATGAGCCAGCAATGTGCTCTTGCAGCCCAGAAGGGCAATCAAATCCTGGGCTGCATCAAGAGGAGCGTGGCCAGCAGGTCAAGGGAGGTGATTCTGCTCCTCTACTCTGCCCTGGTGAGACCCCACCTGGAGTACTGCGTCCAGTTCTGGAGCCCCCAACATAAGAAGGACGTGGACCTATTGGAGAGAGCCCAGAGGAAGGCCACGAAGATGATCAGAGGGCTGGAGCACCTTTCCTATGAGGACAGGCTGAGAGAGTTGGGGCTGTTCAGCCTGGAGAAGAGAAGGCTCGGGGGAGACCTGATAGCAGCCTTCCAGTACGTAAAAGGGGGCCTACAGGAAAGCTGGAGAGGGACTTATGACAAGGGCATGTAGTGCTAGGACAAGGCGTAATGGCTTTAAACTGAAAGAAAGTAGATTTAGATTAGATACGAGGAAGAAATTCTTCATTGTGAGGGTGGTGAGACTCTGTAACAGGTTGCCCAGAGAAATTGTGGATGCCTCATTCTGGAAGTGTTCAAGTCCAGGTTGGATGGGGCTTTGAGTGACCTGGTCTAGTAGAAAGTGTTCGTGCCAAGGGCAGGTGGGTTGGAACTAGATGGTCTTATAATAAATAATTCTGTGATTTTATGATTCTATGTTACAAGGGGTTCTGCAGGAGTCCTCAGTCAGATTGAGCACTTGCACATCAATCCTGCTAAAGAGACCTCTCCTGTACTTTGCCTGTATATCAGTCTGCTATTAGAGAGAGGTTAAACACATTTCATATGCATATTAAGTAGAAAACAAAAGAAAAATCTTGTCCTAAGGTGACTATGCCATGTGGTAGATAAGACCTCAGTATGATGGGGTAGTGTGCCTGTACAGATTAACCTAAAATTCCTATATTATTTCTCCTGGAAGTATCCTGATGCAGCCTCCCAGTTCGTTCAGCTGCAAAAGCAATAAACATTTTTTTCTGGGGTAGAAATAAATCAGTTGAAGAGATGAACTCACGACCTGGGACTCCCTGTTCCCAGCTCAGTACATATTCTCTTAAACATAAGTGTTTCGAAAGAATAAAAATTATCTCTCAGTTTCCCTGCTGGTAGGTGAAACAGTAGCAATTTTGACAATGCTAAAGATTAGGGCAATTACAAAAATCAGAGATATGCAGGAAAACCTAGGACAGATACAATGTCACACTGTGTTGTTATATTCTTTTAATTTGAAACTCAAAACAGTTATGGAGGGCAGCCGGGCAAGCTTTGCTGTTATTTCTAATAATTACTACTCAGTTCTATAAGTTAGCAACAGATGAACTAAAGCAAACATCTTCAGATATCTAATTAATATTTAACCATGCACGTACGAGACAGGAATTTTCATCCCTCTACTAAGAAATATAAACTGCTCCTCAATCCTTCCACACACTAGTATTTAGAAAGAGCCATATCTTCCACAGACATTAAAATAATTTCAGCCCCCTTAGAAAAAATATACCCTGGCAACACAGCTGGCTTACTATGTACTTTGACACACGGCACTGATTCGGCCAGGTAAGGATGAGATGACAGGTAGAGAAGGAAGTTGCCATAATGGCTCAATATCCCTGATTTAATAAATCCCGCACCCTGGCTCCGGCAAAAGCTAGAAATTGATGCTTTATGTGAAAGTTAAACAAGGGGGTCAAACATAAAGGCTATTTTTATTGACTGCTTCAGTCTATCTTCTAAATCTGTACACAGAACTTACGAAGCTCTGAATTCTACCACCCCAAACAAAATTATTTTGTGCCATTGATGGTTGACTGCAAGGTAACTTTCCCTTTGTCTTATTCTGGTAAACTCTTAGAGAAAGTTACTTAATATTGCACAGCCTTAGTGCTAAGCACCACAGACATCAGATTGCTGAGTTCTTGTCTCTTAGATCCTTCACTCATCTCTACTCTATTCAAATCCACAAAAACAGCAAAAATACTACTTCTGGTCTTATAAAAGCTAAGCATTAATCTGATTAGATACAAGAGGCCTAATTAGCATAGTGAAAAAACCTGAGAGAACTGTGTCTAAATTAAAGAAGAAAAGTAGTTTTAAAATTGACTTGTCTAGTAAGTCCGGCAGCATCCAGTGGGGAGAAGAAGGAAAAAAAAAAATAAA
The DNA here is from genome assembly GCA_009806455.1 of Tetrax tetrax. Taxonomy (NCBI): domain Eukaryota; kingdom Metazoa; phylum Chordata; class Aves; order Otidiformes; family Otididae; genus Tetrax; species Tetrax tetrax. The sequence continues at coordinate 48,813 of WHYT01015531.1, read as the reverse complement.
AAAATAAAATTCAAATTATCAGCTTTCAAGAAGGTTGTCACCATCAACTTTAGGCATGTTGCAGAATATCCAGTGATTGGGCTTTGGAGTTGCAGGTAACAAAGGGAAGGAAGTTCTTACTTAAAGAAAAAGGCTTATCTATGGGTGAATTAAACTTGATGATGTTCTTTTTACCTCATATCTTGTGTTCCTGTACACCTATTCAGGGTCTCCTAGAAACACTGTTTTAGAACTAGAAATTTCTATTGGATCTTACAGTAAATTATTATTTTTCAATTCAGATTGCAGGATTTCTAGGTGTGTGCACCTCAGCAAAGAATGTGAATCTACATCCAGTATAGATTATCCAACTGAACAAGAAAAAAGTGAGCTATTTTTTGGCTTCATTTTTGAGGTGGGACATTAGAGGAATGCTGCATCTGGCATTTTATAATGCTAACAGAGATCTCTTAAGCCCCGAAGAAATGGAATTCTATTAGAAATAACTGAGACAATAATCATGGAAAGAGAAGGGCAAACAGAGCCTTTGAAGAAGAAAATATAAATCATAATCAATTAACATGTCATTACCAAAGAAAAACTTTGGAACAAAGGGCCTTGATTCTGTAACATGAACACAGCTCATCAATTAGAAGCCAGAAAACAAAAAAAACAACATATTAATGGCAATCACCAGCTGAATACAAGGAGAGAAAAGGAAGATGGATGAAGATAATTTTTAGGTTTTTTCCTAGGTCAATCCTGGCATGTGCTGTATCAAATTTCTGCTGCTCACCTCTCAGAGCAAGGTGTTGACTTGCCACTGCGCAGACTTTGGGTTTCAGCTTCTGAGCCTGTGTTCCTTTCACCTTCATCTTTTGCATTTCTAATTTCTCCTTTGGTAACTGCCCTAATTATCTTCCTGATGAAAACAAGGGATAAAAGATTTCAAAAGTTGTAACGTTTTTCCCAGAAAATGGTAGTCTAATTGAAATACTGTGACGCATGCATTCTATTAATTTAATCTGTCTGACCTACGGACAACTAGGGATATAAGAGTCAACAGAGCACCAAATCTGGTTATCAAACTGATTCCTATAAACAAAAAAAAAAAGCATCATATCTGCTATAAACTTCTTTTTAAGACACAAAACATTAAAACACCCCTCCTACTCAACATGGCCACGACAAGCTTTGAACCAGAGTGTCTTTTGTGAAAACTCCTCTCTCTCAATTGTATTTTCTTTTTTTTTTACAATTTACACATAGCAAAGTATTTTTGACTAAATATGTGTATTTTCCTCTAGTAAATTACACTACATCTATTTTCATTTAAAGCTTTCTTTGCAATATCTACAATTACATGCATCAATGCCCCAAACATGTATTTCCAAATACACAACATCATCCCCTAACCCTGCAACATGTGGCCTACAAAGACAGAAATGAAAGAAATTAGATAAAGTTTTGAAAAGTAATAGTATTCTTCATAGACTTACAAACAACAACAGATTGTTAAATTATCCCATGACACTAAGTGCCAGTAGGAGTTGGCCCCAAAACGGCTTTGCTAAAATAAATCCACTCATGCGATATATGAATGTGGAACCTGAGGGAGGAAAAGAAGTAAGGAGGGAAAAGGAGGAATAATGCTCTACTAAGAGAAGCCACAAAATATACTAGGAAGAGGAAGTCTAATTCTTGTAGGATTAAATTTCCTTTATGGCGAACGTCACTGTCAGAAAACATTTCAGGCCACAAACTGAAAAAGGCTGAACAGCACTAAAGTAAACAACAGGCAAATATAAAAAATAAGTGTTTCTCATAGGAGAATATGAATCATATATTTGCACAAATTATTTAAATGAAAAGAGGATTAGGAAAATAAACTTTAATGCACTCTTACTGTAGCTACCAATTAACATGATTTAGAGCAACATCTAGGTCTTATTAGAGCAGATTCACAGAATCATAGAATGGTTTGGGTTGGAAGGAACCTTTAAAGGTCATCTAGTCCAAACCCCCTGCAAGAAGCAGGGACATCTCCAGATCAGGTTGCTCAGAGCCCCATCCAACCTGGCCTTGAATGTTTCCAGGGATGGAGCATCCACCACCTCTCTGGGAAACCTGTGCCAGTGTTCCACCACCCTCATCATAAATTTTTTTTCCTGATGTTCAGTCTGAATCTACCTCCTATTTTAAAACCATTACCCCTCATCCTATCACAACAGACCCTGCTGAAGTGTTTCTCCCCATCTTTCCTATAAGCCCCCTTTAGGTACTGGAAGGCCGCTATAAGGTCTTCCTGGAGCCTCTTCTTCTCCAGGCTGAACAGCCCCAACTCTCTCAGCCTGTCCTCATAGGAGAGGTGCTCCAGCCCTCTGATCATCTTTGTGGCCCTCATCCGGACTTGCTCCACCAGGTCCACGTCCTTCTTACATCAGGGGCTCCAGAGCTAGACGCTCACAGTCCATAAACTGGTTCTTTCTTCACCTTAACTGGAGAAGCTAGAGGTGTTCTGATGCTCTTTTTCCCAATATTGAAGAGAGATAAATCACTCATGTTCCAATGATTCCAGAAATTAAGAAATAATTCCATATGCAGCTCTCCTCAGAAGTAAAAAAGATTTATAAAATCTATCTACCTGCCCTAGAATCCATAATAAAATGTGTCCTTTCTTCCAACAGAAACAAAGCTTTACAACTACCAGGTCATGGAGTTTCAGCCACAATATGAGTGCTCATCCGATTTTTCTTCCCATTCACTCAATAGCTTCAAGTTACATCCAGACAACACTCAAGCAACCATATATTCAATGCATTGGCCCATGTCCCCTGAGAATAAGTGAGCACTCCTCTAAGGGCATAGCCAAACTGGGGTTACATATGCCATTGAGACTGCAAGGTGACCAGCAACACATCTGTTTATTCACTGTCACACACACAAAAAAAGGATTACTGCTTCACTGTTAGATTGCTCTTACACAGCTGGAAGCCAAAGGAAAACTTGACTTGTGAGCAGAACCAACCAGTATGCACAAAAAACAGGTCCTTCAAATATTATTTTTCACATTTACTTCTTCATCAAAACTGCCTTTAGGGACACTGTTACTTCTGAGTATAGAAAAAAAAAATCCAGGAGTAAAATTGCCTTTTTTCTGCTGCCTTTATAGCTGAAGAGTAATTACTGCTGCATTTCCTAGGAAACAGTAGTCTAATTATAGTAAGTACATTTTTTAAATGAAGGCTGTTTCTAACCCTGGGAAGTTTGAGGCTGATGTGGAACACCAATTGAGAAACTCAAAAGAAACTACACACAAGAAACTCAAAAGAAAATCCATCCAACTACACACAGTTGTTATCAGATTTATCAGTTTCCAAAGGAAAAGGCTTTACCCTATCTTTCTAGGCCCGCCGAAGACTGATTTATGCCCATTTGTGGAGGAGACTGATACATCTGGTCTTTTTTCTTCATTCTCTTGGACTTGATCTTTAAATGTTCTTCCTTCATCCTTACTGGAAACCGTGTCTTCAGTGGAGGTGGAAAGAAAAAAAAAAAAAAAAAAGTGAATGTTTGCACAAAAAAGACAGCACGTGTCAAACAACCTACAAAAACAGATTTTCCACTTTTCAGTATGAAATAAAACCGTATGATAAAATATAATGAAAAAAAAAAAACTTAGGAGGTTCTCTGGCTTTTCCTTTTAACAAAAGAAATTAAAACTTTAAGTAGCTTGAAATGCTTCTCATTATCAACCTGTCTTGAACTATGCTTCTGAATTTAATCACTGATGACATTTAATAACCAAAGGATGTGAAATATAATTTCGCAGTGTACAGTATTTTCTGTGTTAAATGGAAGAATGTTTTCCTAATTAAAATGTTTGTTCAACTAGGAACAATGTGGGGAAAAAAAAAAAGGCTTAAATATATTTTTAATATATCTATCAAACAACAAAGTAACAAATCACAAAATACCCAGTTGGAGAGACTGCATAGTGTCAAAACTCAAAGAACGCTAGATACTTGCCAGTTTGACAGCTTCTGAAGCACAGTTATATTAGAGAGATCAGCATTTCATGAAATATATTTGCACCAGGCATTTTTCCAATGGTAGTAAACCAGTCCCTCTCCCTACAAACTGCCCATTCCCATCACCTTCCTCCTGAAAGTGACAAATGCTGTATCTGAAAACAGACTACCTAAGCAACAGCTTCTGTGTGCAGAGTGAAGTAGTCAAGGGAAGACAGAAGCATCAGCCTTCAGGAAAAACTCCTGTTTCTTAGACCAGTGCAAGGTATCACAGCAGCTCACAGACATGGTACACTTGCTATGCTTGCTCAAGACAGCCAGACTCTTCACTGCACCTAAAAATGCAGTGAAAGTTACTGGAGATATCTGGGCAGAAGAAAAGGCAAGTGAGAACTGAGAAGTACCAAGTAGTCCGGATGTAGCCCACGCTCCAACATATAGCACAGGAGTTAATGTTTATCTTTCTTGTATAGAATCGAAAAAGAAAAGTGGGATACTTTTTACATACCATCATCACAAATAAGAGCCAAAGTAAAAAACTGTCTGGGTTTAGATCTCTGCGTACAGCCACACTTCCTGGCGGGAACTGAGAATGAACTTTCAGAGTCTCTGCTACTGGCTTTGTATCTGAATAATGCTGTCCATCTGTTTGGACAGTAAGATTTCTCTGAGATATTTCTTCATTCATCTACACCTTATCTTTCCTATATATTAATAATTCACAAATCACTGCATAGTAATACCCAAATCTGAAATTAAAATTAAAATACTGATTATACTTACACCTTCAACAGTGAAGAATAAAATACAGCACAAGTCAAACACTCTGGAAACAAGGTTTGAATGTATTAAGCACAGGCAAATCTCTCTCTTGTGGTCCCTACCTGGGAATTTGCGTAGGATAGACTGTCTGACAACATCGGTTCCAAGAAGATTTGATTGTTTGAAGCGCTTTGCTCTCTCTTCAAAAAACCATTCTCCTGTCACTATCCGTAGCTGTCTATATGGGGAAATAAAAAAAAAAAAAAAAAAAAAAAAAAAAAAAAAAAAAAAAAAAAAAAAAAAAAAAAAAAAAAAAAAAAGCCATAGAGACATGCACATTAACAAACATGGCCAACCAAAGCTACTGCTTAAACCTTTAGGTCATCATTCAGCCGTCGTGCTCACAAACTCCAGACATTTGCAGAGTTCAAAATAAAGAGTGAAAACATTGACTGCAAAGTTTGAGATAGTAGGACATGTAGCAGAAAAATATTATTTGTGCATGAAAAGTAATTTTCAGGACATGGAAATTTACTTGGCAAAAAAAAGTGTTTCAACCACATTTACTACATTTCCATAGAGAACACATAACTAACCATCTCCCTGGCCCTTTGGATAGTGAACTACTCAACCTCACCATTTTCAGTACCTCAAAAATGACAAGAGATGTAGAAACAACAACAGTGGAGGGAGGGAGAAACACTGCCACCAAAGCTCCTGGCCAGCCACTTCAGCATCTCACGGGCCCAGCCTGGTTATACACAGGTTGCTGCAAGCCTATATGTATTTTCCATCTCTAAGCTTCATATGCTGCCACTATGTGCAGTTTCTTCACATGACAGTGTTGTTACAAATTAGCTGTGTGTTAGAGGTTCAGAGCAATGAACTTTTGCCTTTGTTACTGTTCTGAATAATGCTGCTTTTTCTAGTTTTAAATCGTCTTACCTATACTAGCAACAAAGAAATTATGTACTGGCATTGTTGTTTTCTGTAGATACATTTTTATGCTTATTACTAGCCTTTTCCTGAATTAGTTTCATCATGGTAAAGCATCACCATTTCTACTGCCTTACTACATACAGTCAACAGCAAAAAGCTACTAATCATCAATACTCAAACAAAAAGCAAGTAAACAAACCAAAAAAAAACCCTACATTAAAGATTGATTTAGCTCCAGACATGTTCTTACTTACTTTATGCTCAATAAGAAAACTTACTTTCAAAGCTATACCAAAAAAGAAATAACCTAGTCTCTCGAGCATGAAAATGACTACAGATGGATTTAGAGCCCTGATCAATATCTTCGCTATTAAATTACTTTTGAGTCATGCCTGAATGGAGAGTCTGGCTTGGGAAAATACTAAAAATTACCGATTAGGATCCTGTCTTTGGTAGAAAGACCCTAATATCATCAGTTCTTCCTAACCTATTAATGAATCATGCACCTTAAATCCAAAACATGTGCCCACAAGCATTAAAATAGAAGATTATTACCTTATCTTGTTGTTCCAGACTCCTAGTGACGAAGCCCCATATAATTAATCATCACCATCAGTCAGTCATTATGCAAAGCTTTAAATAAAATATCTACACTTCCACTCAGAATTTTTAAATTACTTCTGTTAGACACAAACACTGGAAAGGCTTCATTGCATTAGAAACTATGCACGGTCTGGCTAGTATGAAAAACAGTTTTTCTCTGGATGTGTATTTTCGCAATTCATTTACAGCACGTGCTTCTCAGTGCAGTTATTTTTATACCAAGGTTTACAGCAAGCTTAATGCTTTATATCAAACCATAAAGCTTTCAGACCTTTGACTACACCATCATATTCCTTTGCAATATAAATGACATATTACATTGCAGTATGAACTAGATAGTTCATTCATTTCCCGCCCCCCCCTCAGTCACTCTCAGGTTTGACCATAAAACTCCAGAAGTGCAATTTTCCCCTTGAACAGAGATTTTATTAGTCAGCAATATTTTAGCAGCAATGCTTAACTTGATCAAGATCAGACAGGGCACAACCCACCCCCTTCTCCAGGCAAGTGCCTTTACATTTCTCCAAACTCGAGACAATCTGAAGAAGGTTGTGCAACCTACACCCAGGGTTTCAGCAGCACGGAATGCTTCCCACACAGAGCTACAGGCTTTTACAAGAAAAAAAAATTTAATTATTTCCACACTCAACCCTGAACTGTGCCATCCGCCTGGGCTACTGTGGTTCATGTAGGGGAAGCTCCTCTGTCACAGGGGCCCTGGAGAGCCATCTCCTACATTTTCTGTCCAGATGTGAACAGTGATGAAGGAAATAAAATCTCTCTGGTGCCTTTTGCATCACAAGCACCCAGGGGACCTCAGTCTGGGCAGAGCGGTGGCTGAGATCAGTGTATCTGCTTGATTTACCATAGATTAGTCTTATAATCTGATGTGGAGATTCATCCTTGCAGCAGAACCAAGGGCTCAAGGAGAGTCATGGGGGCTGGAGAGATCAAAGAGCTGCAGCCAAGAGAAGGACAGTTGGGACAGCTGTGGGAGGAAGCCAGAAAGGAAGAGAATGGATGGCTGCGCAACGAAGGATCAGCAGGGATACCGGTGGAGAGATGAGGTCCTCTCCCAGCATCCACCCCTGGGAGAGGGTCCTCCTCCACTCCTCTGTGGTTTGGCTCACCCACATCCTTAAAGCTCACCATGTCTCTCTCTCCCTGTCCCCACTCTATCCCATGCTGTCCCAATAACCTCTCCTCCTCCTCACTCTGGGAATGAAGCAGTCTGTAAGAGTGGAAGGGCAAGCATCAGGCTTGGGAGCGAGGCAGAAGTACTGTGGAGAAGGATTTCCTCTCACCATCCCCTTGTAGTAATAACTACTGACTCCATACTCATCTTCCTCACAGTCGCATAAAGCTGTTCAGGGAAGAGATAGGTTAATCTATTCTGGCAACAGCAGTTGATCCCTCTATCTTCTGGCAAAGGATAAATAAGCAATCTACTCATCTTAGTAATCTCTCTCTATAGGCTGTAACATTCCACCATTAAATAGACCCTATTACGTGACTGGTCACCTCTTGCTTAGCCAAGGAAGCGCAAGGTCATCGCTGCATGCTCTGGTGAACAAAAACCAGACCCTAAAGGAAGGAGGAGGATATGAACGATCCCTTTTGTAGGACTGAGTGCAGAAGGGAGTGCAATATCCACTACACTGACAGAGCTGAATTGTGTGCCGGTTCAGCTGGCGATGGTAAGCAATTCCCCATCCTCTCCATCTGGTTGATCTTATGAAGCAGATCCACTTTTTAAATTGAGTTGCCAGCTCCTTGGCAGTGCTTGTTTGAGGAGACCCACACCCATGCTGCTCTGACTTCACCAAGATAAAGAGGTCTGAGGTAAACCACAGACAACTCCCTCCACTGAGGCACAAAGCACAGCAAACAGAGGAAGTATCGCCTTGTTTAGTGAAGTGCTTCACCTCTGTAGCCAATCCTGTTACTCAAAGCAAAGGGGAAAAACCATCAATGGCCAGCCACTGCGAGCATTGCATGGAACAAGTCTAGAGGCCTCAACCTTCTTCAGAACTTCGTCCTTATTATCATCAGGGCTACTCAGTCTTGGGATCTTGACTTCAGCTGGCAGTCCCCTTTTGTGAAACTGTCCTTACCCAACAAATCACCTCTACAAAAATGCCACATTCTAACAAAATACAGGGGAAAAAAAAAAAATTAAGCTTTGCAGATTTGAATTTTTACTGCACTAATACGGGATGTATTTTTCCACGTATACTGAACAATTCATAGAAAGATTAGCATTCGTGTTATCTTAATTGTTCATACATGTCAAGAGTACTTATTAAAACAATTTTTGTTCTACATATAAACAGAAATGAATTCAGATTAAGTGACTGCCTAAGTCTCTGAATTGAAGTTTGAATTTCATAATCACATTTGACATTCTGAATCAAAAATTGAAGAGTGAGACTTAAACGGTCTTATAATAATATTATTTTCATGCATTTATAATTATGACAAAGGGAAACTGTCTGTCCTACCGAGACAACACATCTTTCTTCTATTTCTGATATAGGACTTAAATGAGCCCTTTCCACATCATTTCAGTGGGAAAAGAAACAAGGGCATTTACGCAACAGTACATCAAATCGCAGGTTTGGTTTTCCATGGTTTTAAACTGAGTCCAAGGTCCATACTGATTGTAAACCATGGCATGTGCATGCATTTTATTTACTTTCCTTCTCAGTTAGCACGCAGCGTACAAACTAAAAAATAGGGATGTGTTCTACCAAAACAGTGACTGGCTTTTGAGGGTGTACAACAGATGCCGAAGCCAGTAGCTTCAGAAAGAAAGAAGTGTTATACATTGTAATAGCAGCAATTTTTGTATGATTGCTTTTTTCTATCCTCAGAATGCCTAGGAAAATTTTAAAGAAAAAAAATCATGTTCAAGTAGGTAGGTTTAGTACCAAATACTTTAGGTATCAGATAAAGTCCTTATATGTATAACCCATATTGGTAAAACACTTTCATTATCCATTTGATCATCTAGCTTAACCTGCATCTACAATAGACAAGAGAAATTTAGTCTGGCTTCCTTTTCCTTTCCTGTTACTCAAATATTGTACTTCCTCATGGGGAGTAAAATTAAAAAAAAAAAAAAAAAAAAAAAAAA